>RJWM01005480.1:0-51821 GCA_004363535.1 Dasyprocta punctata | reverse complement strand
ACTAGGAATTGAACTCACAGCCTCACACCTGCCAGACAGGTGCTTAAGCCACTGAGCCAAACTCCCAGCCCTAGTTTTTTGAGGCAGGGTCGCACTATGTAGCTCAGGCTGGCCTTGCGCTTGCATTGTAGCCCAAGCGGGCCTCAAACTCACAACGCTCCGCCTACCTAAGCCTCCCGAGTGCTGGGATTAAAGGCGTGCGCCACCACGCCTGGCCTAAATGCATTAAATCTTGATAGCACAATTTCAGATGCTAATAGTTAATCGAAAGTCAACAACTTCCTTAAATGACCATGCCAGGCAATGTGACACTCAAATTTTGGCATGTGGATATGCAGGGCCGTGAACCCACTCCCATCAAACCTCAGCCACTCACAACACTGCCCTTAGCAACTGGACGGCGCCTGCTGGGGACCAGCCCACTGGTTTACTTCTAGCCTCTTCCCTTTATTGACAACGTCTGACACAGCCCATCACTCCTTGAAAAGAAAGTACACTAGGACTGGGGATGTGGCTCATTGGCAGAGCTCTTGTCTTGCACGCACAAGGCCCTGGGTTCAATTCCCCAGCATCACAAAAAAAAAAAAAAAAAAAAAACGAAGAAGAAGAAGAAGAAAGCACACTAAATAAAGGGCACAAGCAGTGAGGAGGAGGGAAGGCTGGCGCTGCCTCTGACCTCGGTGGAACGGGAGGTTCTGAGGAAGGACCAATAGTTTGAAGCAAGTGCCAGAAGTCAGGAAGTAACCGTTCCACAGTTTACGGCCTGACCCAAATGAGACGTGGGAGAGCACCCAGCTCTAAGTGACTCAGACAAGCTGAAGTCAGTAGTAAAACTGAAGAGGCAAGAAGCACTCAAGCTAGTAACGTGAATATCTACAGACAAATTTTCTCAAAAACAGTCACAGAACAATTAGCCACAAAAGATAATCAATAAACAGCTTTAAAAAAATAACTACAAAGTGAATTTGTTCCAGTAATCAACATACCTAGATTTTCTCGAAGAAGCCAAGTAAGTACAGAATCCCTGTAAGGAATGAAGTCAGTTTTCTTCTTCTTCTTACTCTAAAAAAACAAGGAAATAGCCTTAGTATTGTTAAGGCAAAAAATTCATATAAAATGCGAGCCAGCCTAAAATTCACATGTATACCAAATTTAAGTAGGAATCAACCACTGTTGACATTCATCATTTGTAGTTTCAGTTCTTTACAACATACAAAGCTCATGCAATTCTTCTTTTCGAATTTTATTTTGAAATTTTTATTACACAAAAGCCTAGAGAAGAGTATGAAGAGCTACTGTATGATACCATGCATCTTCAACTACTATCAATATTTTGCTGTATTAATCTCTCAATTATCCTCCAAATACTTTTATAGATTCCCGAACCATTCTAGAGTAAGGTGTAAACATCCTGTCTAAATATGTCAACAATTAAGGACATTCTCTCACAGTACAGTCACCAAATTTAGGCAATTTAACAGCAATACAATACTGTTTCCTAATAGGCTATTCAAGTGTTCTCCAGGTTAACTTTTAAAGCAAACCTAACATCTCACCTACAAATTCTATGGGTAGATAGATAGCTCTGACAGACAAGAACTATAAAAACACTGAAAGACCATCATCGCACTTAACAAAATGAACAGTAATTCCTCACTATCACCTAATACGCAGCCCTCAAATTTTATTTTTACAGAGGGGTAGATATGAATCCTGTGCATGCTAGGTTGGTTATGTAAGAACAAGCTGTTTAGTTAATGAATTTACTCGACAAACTACAAAATCATCAAGTAGGTTGCTACATATCTAGTAACCATGACAAAGAAATCCAACTATTAGAACAAGAACTAAAAATGAAAAGATCTAGGAAAATGATGTAATTTGCTAACCTAAAGACCTGTAAAGGCTGCTAGGGTAAATTTTCTATATATTTTAAGAATACATTTATAATGCTCTCTTTGTGACCTTTCTCACTACCACTGGACAAAACAAAAAGCACCACTGTAAAGGTAGTGCTGAAATGGAAAAAATCATCTCCTCTCAAGGTAAAAGTGAATGAATGCAAATGTTTTGCAGACAACCACTACTTAAATATACGCCGGCTGACTAATGTGTTCTGATGCCTTAAGAAGCTACTAAGGAGAAAAGCAGGGCTCCCTGATTAATAACGCAATGGGCAGTTTTAGAATCCATTCCTGGTATAATCCAAGGTTCAACAAAGGATAATCTAGTTTTTGCAAAAGCACAGAAAGAGAGTATTTGATGGCTAACCTCAGGTTGGTGGCAAAGAAAAGGGAGCAGGCAAGTGACACTGTAATTGCACTTCTTATCACCAGCGCTGAGCTGGGGATGCGGCTGAGCAGTAGAATTCCTATCTAGTACCCTCAGGGCCCAGGGTCTGATCTGCAAACAAACCCATCCACATGACTATTGCACTCTGGCCAGTGATGCATACTCCACCAGTGAGGAAGTCATTTCTAATAGCAGGTCTGACTTAAAACTGCACAGGGCTCCAAGAAGATTGAGGAAGCTTTTCAGAACAAACTCCCTCTGCTACAAAATGCTTGAGGCCTAAGACTTTAGTTTCTCCTTTTACAGTTCCTGAACACAGCTAAAACAGCCCACTTGCCTGCTATTAGTATTGAAAATGCCATAAAACTTAAAGTACATCAGTCACAATAACCACAAATAGTACTATAAAAATAAGCAGTGGTGGTTTGCTAAAAATATTCTATTTTCATTTCTGTCAATGAGATGAAATTAAGAAGAATAGTTAAAATGAAAGAATGAGAAATTCAAACTTTCCCATTTGAAAATATTCCAGAATTCCAGCCATGTCTTTTTTTGTCTGGTTTTTTTGTTTGTTTGTTTGTTTTGTTTTTTTTGCCATTTCTTTTCTATTTGCTTTATTATACAATTAATCTCACCTATTTTCACATTTACACACATTTGGAAAATAAGTTCTTCCGTAGTTACCTAGAAAGTTCACTTGAATCATTAATCTCTCTAAAAAGACATACAGGTTGAATATTCCTTATCTGAAATGCTTGGGACCAAAACTATTTTAGATTCTCTTTCTATTTTGGAATATTTCCATACACATAATAAGATGTTTTGGGAGTGGGACCCAAGTATATGTGTTACATACACATTATACATACAGTAAATTTTTACAGTAATTTTGTGTGCCTGTGTTTTGACTGCCACAAATCACATGAGGTCAGGTATGGTATTTTCCACTTATAGTTTCATGCTAGGCATCAAAAAGTTTCAGATTTTGGAGATACTTCAGATTTTAGGGTTTTGGGTTAGGAACACTCAACCAGTATTGGTAAGTGAGGACGGCAACAAGCCTGTTTCCCTCCCCAGTGGAAGTAAGGCCTTAGGTTCACCAAAAATTCTGTTTGTTACATAAAAGCTAACATCTACATCTGATCTTATGGTACACATGGAAAGTACTAAACTACATTTTACAAAACTGATTATAAAAATCATTTACAAATTATTGTGGCATAGAACAATGTGGCTATATACAGAAAATACTCTAAACTTTTTTTGTGGTTGATACATTAATAGGGGAGCAAAGAGACATGACAAATTAGAAAGATCATTAAATTTTAACCGTCTTCAAGGTGCTGGGAGTGAGACTAGATACATGAAGAATGTTCATACATATATAATATTAAATAACAGGTAGGTTTCTGAATATATGGCACCTTCTGCTGCTAGGCAGAGAAAAACAAACTAGGCATACTTTTTTTACTAAATTGTTATTATAGAGGTAGGAGAAATACAAACACCTGAATGTCTGGACTAGGGTTTTAGCTCAGAGGTGTAAGCGCCTGCCTGGTAAGCACAAGGTGGTGAATTTGATGCCCAATACCGTTAAAAAACAAAACAAAACAAAAACAAACCCAACACCTAAATGTTTGAAAATACAAGTATAAAATGTTGCAGCGCAAATCCTACCTCTATCTCCAATTTCCCTCATGTGATTCACAACAATTAGGTGCTCTAAATATTATTTGTGTAAAAGAGTACTAATAAATCCTAGAATATTTCTACAGAAATATGGAAGAGAAAAATCTATAGCATCTGGGTAAAGGAAAATAGAAGTAAGTTTTCTAAATGCAGTTAAAACTTTAACTTAATTCTACAGCTTTCACTTTATCTATTGTATAATCAAAGAGTAGGAAAAAAGTTAATGTTTTAAATTTCCCATGACCTTTCATGGTAGGAAACAAGTAAAATGATACACAGAAGCTTAAAAATACATATACCAGGCCGGGTGTGGTGATGCACACCTGCAATTCCAGTCCATGGGAGGCTGAGGCAGGAGGATCCCTACAAGTTCAAGGTCAGTCTGGGCTACAAAATGAGGTCAAGGCCAGCCTGAACTGCATGGCACAACCCTGTGTCTCAACACTGCACCCCTCAAAAAAAATATATATATATTAGTAATTTCAAGAAGTCAGGCATGTTTTACAATAATACCCTTAAGAAATTTAATATGGTTAGCTTTCTTTTTCTTCTTTTTTTTTTTTTTGCAGTAACAGGGATCGAACTCACAACCTCGCACCTGGCAGGCACTTAGGCCACTGAGCCAAACTCCCAGCCCTATTCTTTCTGAGGGAGGGTCGCACTGTGTAGCTCAGGCCGGCCTTGCTCATGTTGTAGCCCAAGCTGGCCTCATACTCACAACGCTCCACCTACCTCAGCCTCCTGAGTGCTAAGATTAAAAGTGTGCACCACCATGCCCAGCTGTATACGGTTAACTTTCAAACGTAATGAAACAGTCCTATGTATCACCAGGACAAACACTGTAAAATGACATAAAACTTTTGACTTTCTGTCTTGTTTCTTGATTCTTATTTCCTTCTCCAAGCACATCAGGTTCCTAAATTAATTCTGATGTGAAGTCTCTTGATTTTATGATCACCCTCAACAGCCATTCTAAATTCAGGGCCAGAAAATACATGATGACAATTTTTTGAAGGTTCCATTCCTGCTTATGTCTCTATACATCCCCTGTGGACTCACAACCATGAGTTAATTTCTATAGCTAGTTTGCCTCTGTCACTCCCCACCATACCTTGCTGGTGCAGTTATCCTACAGACGAAAGCATTTAGAGGAGAGAACAAGGACACGGGGTAAGTCTCCAAATAAAAAACAGCACTTTATTTAAATAGAAGTTATAAATTATGACTTCTCAGTGACAGGCACAAAATACTCAGTTCTGTTTAGTGATTTAAATGAGGCATTAATCTAAAAAAGAGAACACAATAACCAATAAATACTTCCTTGGCTTCTAACCCAAAGCGTGAAGATGCTTAGCTTTGGTGTTGTACTGGTAAGCAACGGGGAAGAATGAAACTACAAGGACATTTTCCTCCACGCACTGACTGTACATACAAGTGGCCCTGTAAGATTACAGTAGTGCTGGAAAATTCCTATGTCAGAGCAGACCTTACGTGGCAGCACCATGTTTGCAGTGAGCTGCTGCCCAGAGCATGCACTGGGTTTACAGAATATTTTTTCTATGTACAAAAAAATTTTTTTCTTTTTTAACTGTAAAAGTGTACCATTTTACACCAGCAGTGGCCTCAACATCTTATGTATTTTCCCCATCTCTGGACTGCAATGCTTCCTCTTGTGCTTGACTTAACCTCACATTTTTTCCCACCACGACTCTGACAGCAGTAGACCACACCATCACCCACATCTGTGTGAGTGTGCTCTACAACATTCCCACAGTGGCAAATGTGTAAGGACGCATTTCCCACAAAGTGGCCCCCTCATTAAGAGACTCATGACTGTATTTTAAAATGTATTACTGACCCCCAAATCAACAGCAAACTGCTCAAAAAATCTCCAAAAGATACTGTGGACCCCACCTAGAAATGATTGTACAGGAAAAGAGCATACAATAAACACATTTGCTTTTTGTGAGATAGTAAATAAGGCTCTAAAAATTAGTCAAACCTTAGGTCTTCACCCCAGCATATACACATCTACATGTACTTTTCACTCAACTTTCAGTACAAAGTCAAACTATGTTATACCCACTATTTAATCTGGAAAGCTCTAAAAGAAGAAAGGGCCAAAACAGGACAGCTGCCATGTACAAACATAAACTGTCAAGTGTATCTGCTGAGCAGACAAATTCTGCACATAATGAAGTATAAAACTTACCACTTCTGCCAAGGCGGAAATGACTTTCCCCAAAGTTGTAAGAGACTTATTAATATTTGCTCCTTCCTAAAATAAACATCAAACATGAAAGCATTGTAATTTCTCATTCATATAGAGGATAAAATATACAGTAATCTGTCACATTAGCATATTTGTTTACGATCCCAAGTTCCAAATATGCCTTCTGTCCTCAGTCTTTCTTCTTTTCATTTGTCAACCTGCTGGGACCACATACCTGCCCTGAGAGACGCCAATCTCTAAAGTCCTTACAGATGCAGACTTCTTCCCACACGAAGCTGCTATTCGTGTTAAATGCATCTCCACCACATGCCCCATGGTTGTTCTCACATCTGGGTCTCATATACCCTATTCCCTTTAAGGTTTTCTACTTTCCCTTAGCCAAATTTTGCCTGTTTTCTCAAAATGTAGCTCAGTTTTCACCCTAACCATGACATCTTTCCTATTTTGTAAATTTTTATGTTAAAAAAAAAAATTAGCTTTTGTGGATCATATGATCTGTCACAACTCTGCCACTGTAGTGCACTGAAAACACATAAACTATTAATTGTAGCTATGTCTCAATAAAATCTCATGCATAAGAACAGTAGTGGGCTGGATTTGGCCCATGTTACAGAACACTGAACACTGACTGACTAGGCAGCTCATTTGGTAAAATAAATACCTTTAATCGAGTTCCTTTGGCACCAGTTGAATCAGCCCGTTCACTTCCTGCTAAATCCACCAAGCTGATTTTACTGACCTGGTGAAGAACAGCAACATAGGGACAATTCAAAAACAAGTAAGGGCAGGGGATTTTGTTACAGATTACAGTACGAAGAAGACTCAAAATATGAAAAGTTCTTGAATATGGTTCACGAAGACAAAAACAAGACGTATTATCGGCAGCTTAAAGGGCACGACAGGGCAGCCAGGGTGGTGGTGGTGTAGGTCAATGGTAGAGCACAGGTCCTGAGTTTGAGACCTAGCATCGAAGATCAGAGGAGTGCGTAACATTCAGGGCAATTATCTTGGTTTAGAAGAAGTCACATGCTGTGGTCTGGATGTGACTCTGCCCTCGAAGGTTGATATACTAGAGAGAGGCCTGGTCCCCAGCGCAGCGATGTTAAGAAGCAGTGGGAGCTTTAAGAGAAGGCCCCCGTGAGGTGCTTAGGGGGGTGGAGGCACAGTTCTCACAGGGCCCCTGAGCTGTTCTCAAGAGGGCTGTTATACAAGGACAAGGTGGCCCCTCAACAGCTTCTCTAACTTCCTGTCTGGTGATATGCTCCCTCTCCTACACATGCCACTGCCATTGTGATGCCATCTGCTGTAAATGCCATGTCCCTGATGTCACCTCTAGAACTATGAGCAAAACAAGCTTTTTTTTTTCAGGACTGGGGATTGAGCTCAATGTTTTCACACTAAGCTATAGCCCCAGTTCTTTTTTTCTTACTTTGAGACAGTCCGGCTAAATTGTTAAGCTGCCCTGGCTGGGCTCAAACTTGAGATCCTGCTGCCTTAGCTTTCTATGGTGCTGGAATTACACGTGTGTGCCACCACACCAAGCTGCCTCTTTTTTTAAAGTTACCCAGACTCAGATATTTCATTACGTTAACAAAAATTAACTAATTCATAACTTTAGGGTAAACATGACATATTTTACTACAGTTGTGTCATAAAAATATCTAAAACTTATCAATCCATTAAATAGCATTAAATAAAATGAAGGTGCAAGCAACAGAAACTCTCATATACTGACAACAGGAATATGAAAATATATAATTCCTTTGGAAAACAGCGGTTTCTGAAGAAGTTAAACACCGATCTATCATAAGAATCAATTAGGCTGGGGATACAGCTCAGTGGTACAGCGCCTGCCTGGCAAGCGTGAGGTCATGTGTTTGGTTCCTGGTACAAAAGAAAAGAAAAAAAAAAAGAAAAGAAAGGAAAAGAAAAGAAAAGAAAAGAAAAGAAAAGAAAAGAAAAGAAAAGAGAGGAGAGGAGAAGAAGAAAGGAAAGAAAAGAAGCAATACAGTCTCGAAGTGTAGCTATTTACCTAGAAATGTCTCAAAGTTTATCCTTCTTTATGGTAGAGCAGTATTTCCACTGGAAAAAAAAAAGCTGGGTGTGGTGGCACATGCCTATAATCCTAGCACTTGGGAGGCTGAGGCAGGGGACTGCTGTGAGTTTGAGGCCAGCCTGGTCCACAAAGTGAGTTCAAGGCCAGCCTGAACTGCATAGAGAGACCCTGTCTCAAAAGAGACAAAGAAGAAAAAATCATCCCACTCCTAGGTAGTCACCAGGAAAAATTTCAAAATCTCCATATAGAGACTGGTAGAAAAATGTTCACTGCCATTTCATTTATAATATTAAAAAATAAAACGAGTTTAAAAATCCATCGACAGATGATTTAATAAACTGCACTGTATCTACTCAATAGAGTATTTGTGAGCAATGAAAAGGAATAAACTATTAATACATACAACAAAACAGATGACTCTCAAAACTAAGCAGCAGAGGCCTAGCAAATAGTGCATATCATATGACTCCAAGTCTATAAACTCTAGAAAAAGTAAAATAATCTAAAGTAACAAAAGATGGATCAGGGATTGCATGATTGGGTAGAAAAAGGGACAGAAATATATTGCAAAGGGGCACGAGGAAACTTTTTGGAGTCACAGAAATTCTCATGAGTTGGTCTGCAGAACCAGCTTCACAGGTATAAACAAACATATGACAAAACTGACCAAATTTTACATTTTAAATATATATACTATAATTAATTGTATATGTCAATAAACTTGCTTGAAAGAAGTTGAGACAAAAATATTCAAAGGGGGCTATCAAAAGAGCTATTGGACTGAGGGTGCAGCTCAGCTCAGGGGTAGAATTTTTACCTGCAGGCCCTGGGTTCACTCTCCAACACCCTCCTCCAAAAAAAGCAAGCAAGCTAGCAAGGAAGCTACGGTTTGGGGACTGACATCATTAACGTTCCTTGGTGGCATTCAGACAAGTACTACCAAGTAGCATCGATATTGCTACCTCTGGTAAAGCAAGTTATTTGATCACCTATATGAAAGAGTGCATTTTTAAAAATAATTTTAAACAAAAAAGTCACAAAGTAAAAGGTGATACCAATTTTAGTGACAATGGTGTCATAAAGTACTCATTTTATAAGGAAAAGAATCCTCTATAGCTGTCAGAACAACAAATCTAAATTCAGATTTAAGAATTTCATTATATACCACTTCAAAAAGTCAGCAGAGAACTCAACATAATTTTTTTTTATGATTAACAATAACAAAATTGATGCCAGGCGTGGTGGCACATGCCTTTAATCCCAGCACTCGGGAGGCTGAGGTAGGAGCAGCGTTGTGAGTTTGAGGCCGGCTTGGGCTACAACACAAGGCTGACCTGAGCAACATAGTGCGACCCTGCCTCAAAAAAAAACCAGGGCTGGGAGTTTGGCTCAGCGGCTTAAGCACCTGTCTGGCAGATGCAAGGCTGTGAGTTCAATCCCCAGTGCCACAAAAAAAAAAAAAATAAAAAGTTGATATTCACTGAGTGGCTACTCTGCCAGACACTATCAAAAGCCCTTTACTTACAGTCACCCATTTACCTTTTAACACCTCTGTAAAGGCATTATAGACAGACACTGAGGCACAAAGAGGTTACACAATTTGCCTGAAGTAACAGTAGCAGTCAGGATCTAAACAAGCAGTCTGATTCCAAAGTCTACAATATTTAACTATTATACAAAATGAGAAGCTAAGACGCGCAGGTATTTGAAGGATACCAGAACTGTCATGAAGTTATTTATTTCCAAGGGAAAACTGTCCTCTGCCTGCCTAATCACTGGTGTAAACATTTAACCCCACAGCATTGCTATCAGTTAGCCTCCCTGCAGCCCACCCCCAGGGCAATGGGGGGCTTCCTCCCCCACACAACTGCTCAGCTGTCTCACAGAGTTCATGAGACCCAAAGTCATTCTTCAGAAAAAAATCGTTTTGCTTAACTCTATCTTCTATCTTGCGATTTTATTTAAGCACCTGAACTGAGGTTGCGTGTACAGCTCAGTGGCAAAGCACTTGCCTAGCAGGCTTAAGGCCCTGAGACCAAGCCCCACCACTATTAGACAGATGAACCCGTGCTGAAAAACAAGAAGCAGGACTCATACAACAGCACCCTCCATTAGGTGAAAGAGCAACTCTCCCCACTTTCAAACAATGCAGAGTAGTAAAAAGGGCTTCTCGGAATCCCCGTCTTCACAACACAGGCCCAGACTGCAGTTCTCCCACCTTCTCAGTGGAAAGGTTGGTCTCCGAGTCATGTTTCTTCTGGGTGAAAACAATAGTGAACACAGCGTGGGAACGGCTGCTTGTCTCATTCATGTTGGTAGCTGCCACTGTCCTAAATAAACAGAAAGGTGACGCGTGACAATGGAACTCTTACATGAGAGTTAAAGTGGACAGCAGGCCCCACGTTATGAGCATAACAAACACGAGCAACAGTCTTAAACTCATTCACAGACTGGGAGACACACAATAGCTCTCAACGCTGCCTGATGTGTGAGGCCATCAAGTTATCCTCCAACTCCAAAGGGACTCATCGGAATCATTTTTCATACTCCAGCTATCCCTTTGGAAACCACTGGAGCATTTAATTCTTATTCTTTATTAGGTGCTCATTTATTCCAGAATCAATTACTACCATAGAGTCATACAGACACTATGACTAACATTCTACTGAGACTTGATAAACCATAAGAGTCAAATTTAAAGTTCCAGCCTGTTTCAGCAGCACACTGTTTTCATAAGAAAGACCCTCAGTATGGTAAAGCCTACAGCTCTCCAGTACAGACACAGGGCCACAGGAGTCTGCAATGAAAGCAACAGTCACGGCTACAAATGGGGCCTCGATCCCTCGAGTGGGGACAAAAGGCCTCAAAATGAGCCAAAGACCTCAGTGATTAACCTGTTTCTTACCATACCTGGCTTTGTTCCCAGCATCCATGAGGTCAGCAATGTCTGTGTAAGAGGTGACCGCCAGCTTCGACAGGTCTTCCACGTAGGGTCCAAGAAGCGGGTGTTCACGTACACGCAAGTTACCCTTGTTTTTCGGGTTCAGTAAATCTCGCACCCTCTCACAGTAGATTTCCATGTAGCTCACCTTGAAATATATTATTAAAGTGAATTAGAGGACTTAGAAAAAAGAAATCATATGCAGTAAAAATGTTTCTATAAAATGTTCATAAATGCTGGGCACAGAGGTGTATGCCTTTAATATTAGCACTCTAGTGGGCTGAAGCAGGTGGATCGGCAGTTTGAGGCCATCCTGGAGTAGAGCAAGACCCTCGATCAATAAAACCTAACAAAAAATATGCAAAAAACTTTCATAAAAAAGTCTATGAAGAGTGATCAACAGGCTTTATGTAGCAAAATGCCACAGTTCTAGGCCCATTTATTACCAGGATGCACAGGTGTCACATCACAGAGGTGAGAACCAGCCTTCCCACCTTCTTAGGAAGAAAAAGGAGGTAAACAGGTTGTCTCTGGCACAAAGTGGCTGCTACTTGTATTTGGCAGAAAAGACTTCTGTTAAAAAATTAAGTCTATTGGTACATTGTAGGCACACAAGATGATCACATTAATCATCAAGAATTTGTACCTGTACATGATACACCTTCTTTTCTTCCCACTCTCCTACACTCTGTTCAATCCTTCTTCCCCTCCTCACTTACAAAAGCTTTGTTTCTATTTTTTACTTCTAGAAAAGATACTTTAGAAGCAATATGAACTATCAATGGTTTTTTATGAATAGTATTAATCAGTAATCGAGGTTCAGAGTGAGGTTACCCCACGCACTTGGAAATAAGATTCCCATCAGAGTAAAAATCAAAGAACACACACACAGACACACACAGACACACGCACACAATCAAAGAACAATATTAGCACTCCAGCACACAGAAGACAAAGAAGACTGATAACTCTAATTCTTTATACTGATCACACCGTCACTAACTACAGACAATGTATGCACCAGAAGTAATGAGGGTGGATCAGCCACAATGGCTAGACAACTTGTGAAGGAAGAGGAAACCTCAGATAATTACCTCATGAGTTGCTCCATCAGCAGGACACAATCGTCTCTCACGATGATGAATGGCATCAGGTCATCATAACTTAACCTGATACAATTACCATTTCATTTATTTGACCAACTCTCCTCTCTGTTAGTCTACATTCACCAAACAACCATCAGGGTTCCAAACACAAGACTGTCCCCTGAAAGGTAACACACTAGTCTTGCAAATGTGAGTGTTCTGGTTTAGGAAACGGATACTCCTTCTGGGAAGGTAACAAACCAATATGCTGGTTTCATAACAAAGCCAAATGAGCTTCACTGAAGAGTTTGCCTTTCAAGGATGGTTTTGTCCTGATGTATCATAAAATCAGACTTCGAACTGGGATACATTCACTATAGTGGGCCACATTATGATGCTTCCGGTGAATCAGATTCTCCTGCATCATTGAGTTATTCAGGCTACTATATAAACCCCCACAGTTTTCAACTTTACATTCTATACTCACATTTTCAGACTATCTAAAATGAAACCTTGTCTCCATTTCTATTTCCTTTTTGTTATAATCATACTCTATGTTTTGACACTTTATTAAAAATCAGCTTAAAAATTAAGAACCCTGAAAGCTAAGTAATTGATCCATTATGAAAATAAAACAGGACAACAAATATTGTTTCTGGTAGCAGCATACCCTAGAAAGTGAGATAATACTTTTAAATCATCCTTGTCTACTTAAACTTGTACATACAATCTTGAATCTCCCAGAGATGCACACTCGTACACACACACACACACACACACACATCTTGGAAGATTTGTCCCTTTTCACACAAGTGTGAGACCAAGAGTCCATATAAGTGAATAAAAAAAAATCGTGATCCAAAATGTAACTAAGTACATCCACAATTTACAAGATAGTCAACCACACTAATAGTCAAAGAAATCAAATTTAAATAAGAGAAATTATACCTTATTAAATTAGCAAAGACTAGCCGGGCGTGGTGGCGCACGCCTTTAATCCCAGCACTTGGGAGGCTGAGGTAGGTGAGGCGTTGTGAGTTCGAGGCCGGCTTGGGCTACAACGCGAGCACAAGGCCGGCCTGAGCTACATAGTGTGACCCTGCCTCAAAAAACTAGGGCCGGGAGTTTGGCTCAGTGGCTTAAGCGCCTGTCTGGCAGGCGTGAGGCTGTGAGTTCAATTCCCGGTGCCACAAAAATAAATAAATAAATAAATAAATTAGCAAAGACTGAAAAATGAAAACACTAAATGTTAGCAACAGCACAATGAGTGCTTATACCCTCCTGGTGGAATTAAAATGTAATTATAACTGTTTGAAAGGCCATTTGGCAAATCCAAATGTGTTAACGATCAAGATGCATACAAAAATTAGTAACCAAAAATAAACAGAATTATGCTCAGAAACTCAAAACTTAGAAACAGTCTAAAAGTAGAAAACCCAGGGAACAGTTAAGCAAATCACAACAGTCGTTACTGGGAGGGAGCCACTGCGCAGGAAACGTGGAGGGCAGAAGAACAGAGACCCCAGGTTCAAGACGAGCTGAACTCACCTCTACAGAGTAAGACATCTCCTCATTACAGTTGTCATTGATCTTCTCAAAGAGCTCTTCACACAACTAGGGAAGCAGAATGATAGAAAGCACAAAAGCCCACGTCAGAGAAGTACCATGCTATCCACACCTGCTATAGGAACAGGTGAGACCTGGGTCTCTGTCTCTAGATATGCATGTCATAACCTCAAGGTATGATTTCTGCTTTGAATGAAATTTAAGAACAGTGAATACACTCTTCTCACTTAAGCTCTATTCTCCCTCAACAACAGAGCCCCAATACTGTTCCTGCAGGAAGAAAGCAACATTCAGAGAAAGTGGGCAATGTGCCTCTTCCAGAGTTTTATCACTGGAACCTATGTGAATTCTATTCTTCACACTGCACTTGAGTAACTGGGATCCTACTGTCAGTATTACCATAACAGTACAACTACTATTAAATGGTATTTGCACACATGTGTTACTGAAGTAATATATGATTTATTCTATAGTCAGTTGCTGTATATATTATAAACATATACATACTGAGACAAAACTTATACTATGTGGAGGATATAAGTGAAGGGATAGTCAAGAATTTTGATTGTATAAAACTTCCTTTTTATCATTATCTCACAACTCCTACCCTTGTGTGAAATGCTATTCTACTACATGTTGACATTTCAACACAAAATAATTTTTCTAGGTTAGGAAAATTACAAATTTCATCCTCTCTATCCCTTGAATTTCTCATTTAAATATGTGACATTTTAATAAAAACAGTAAAAATTCTACTGAGTTTTTGTTCACTATGCCTTTCATAGTAAGGTAGTCACTCAGTGTAATGATAATCATATATTAAGGCAATATAAATTTTGTACTGAAAAAAAATTTTTTTTGGTACTGGGGATTGAACTCACAACCTCACACCTACCAGGCAAGTGCTTATGCCACTGAGCTAAATCCCCGGCAGCAATATAAATTTTGAAAATGAACTATATGTGATTCTCTAGAAGTCTAGAAGGAAAAAAAAAAATTTTTTTTTTTTTTGTCTTTTTGAGACAGGGTCTCACTATGCAGTTCAGGCTGGCCTTGGGCTCACTTTGTCACCCAAGCTGATCTCAAACTTGCATCGATCCTCCAGCCTCAGCCTCCCAAGTGCTGGGGTTACAGGAGTGCGCCACCACTTCCGGCTAGGAATATTTTTTTGAGACAGGGTCTTGCAGTGCAGTTTAGGCTGGTCTCAAGCTCATTTTGTGGCACAGACTGATCTCAAACTAGCAACAATCCTCCTGCCTCAGCCTCCTGAGTTCTACAATTACAGGCATGCACCACCAGGCCCAGTTTTCTAAATGGAATTTAAAATGTATTCCAAATGGCAATTTCTAAATAATCGTCTTTTTTTAAAAAAATTGTTTTTGTATTAAAATTAAGTACTCTTAAATTGTATCAGAAAAGAGGTACATATATAATTATATAAGAACTCCAATAAAAGCTGTGCATAAGGGTGCATGCTTACAATCCCAGCACTTGGGAAGTTGAGGCAGGATGATCACCATGAGTTTAAGGCCAGTCTCAAATACATAGTGAGCTCAGGGCCAGCCTGGACAACATAGTGATATCCCGTCTCAAGAAACAAAAACTTGGAAACAACCTAAATGTCCCTCAACTGAGGAATGGACGAAAAAGATGGGGTATTTCTATATGATGGAATACTACTCAGTTATAAAGAACAATAAACTAGACACTTTCATTCTTAAATGGATGTGCCTTGAAAATATACTTAACAAGCCGGGCGTGGTGGCGTACGCCTTTAATCCCAGCACTCGGGAGGCTGAGGTAGGAAGAGCGTTGTGAGTTCGAGGCCAGCTTGGGCTACAACGCAAGCGCAAGATCAGTCTGAGCTACATAGTGCGACTCTGCCTCAAAAAGCTAGGGCCGGGAATTTGGCTCAGTGGCTTAAGTGCCTGTCTGTCAGGCACAAGGTTGTGAGTTCAATCCCTGGTGCCACAAAAAAAAAAAAAAGAAAAAGAAAAAGAAAATATACCTATCAGTGAAGTACATAAGTCACACATATGTAATCACCATATCGTTGCACTTGTGTGACAAATTGAAAGAAAATCTATCTATGTTTATGTATGTATATAAAAAATTAGTTAAGATAGTTAAAGAAAAAGAATTTTGACTGAAAAGTAGTTTTCACAGGGTCATTTTCAAATTTCATTTTTTCTGTGAATTGTTCTTTTGAAAATAATATAGCATTCATAACATTGTGTTTCTTGCTGACGTTTTTCTAATGTCCTATTCTTTTTTGTTATAAAAAAAGATTTTAAAAAAAAAGAAACAAAAACAAGAACAAAAAATAACTCGAATAATAAAGAAAGGAAAAGCTAGCCAAGTATGGTGGCACCTGCCTATAACCTATCACTCGGGAGGCTGAGGCAGGAAGATAGCTGCAAATTTGAGGCATGCCTGGGCTACACAGTGAGTTCAAGACCAGCCTGATCTACATAGTGAGACCCTGTTCCCAAAAAAGATGCTGGAAATAAGGCATGAATGGAAAATGGAGGTGGCAAATATACTTGCTTATCTCCTAGAGTCCCATAAGGAGGATCAGATAAGCTACTATTTGTAAAGTACTTACACCTGACCTTTATAAACAGCAAGGATTACGTATTTACTCCAACTGCTACACTAATTATCATTACTACTACATACAAGGAAGGACGAAAATTCCTAAATACATGTCTTAATACAAATTTATTTTAGTACACTAGCATTTTTTTCCTAAGAATTGCTTATTTTTATTAATAATTAAGCATTTCATTTATGGCTGGATTTAAAATTATAGTCTAATAATACACAAGAGAAAAAGCAGTCATCCTACTCATCTTATTCTTAGAATATAAAAATAGCAGCATTAGTTAGGTGGCAAAAGAATACTTTAAAATTAACCCCATGCCCAGTCCATATGAGGCCCTGGGTTCAATTCCCATCACTGAAAAAAACTTTTAAATTAAATTAACTCCAAGTATCATTAATAAAAGCAACTACAACCTTGTTATTTAAAAAGTTGCCTCTAAATACTCTCTCCTCTTCCAAACAACAAAAGATCAAAAGAAATAATTCAAGTTGTTCTTTTAAAAAATCTCAGACTGTTCAAGTTTAAAGTGATAATATTAAATTAATAAGATAAAACTAAAGCATCTCTGAATAAGGCCATCCAAAAACAAAAATAAAGCTAGGCATGGTGGCACATGCCTGTAAACCCAGTACTGGGGAGCCTAGGGCAGGAGGACTGCCATGAGCTCAAGGCCAGCCTGGGCTACATAGTGAGTTCAAGACTACACAGTAAAACTCTGTTTCAAAAAACCAAACCAAACCAAGACAAAATAAAACAAAACAATCTAAAACCAACCGGGGGGGCGGGAAGCCAGGGGGGCATGGGGACATGCACCTGTAGTCCCAACTAAATAGGAAGCTGAGGCAGGACTGTAAGTTCAAAACCAATTTGGACAACAGACCAAGATCTTGTCTCATTTTTTAAAAAACAAAATTCACATTCTCTAGAGGTAACTCATACATGGAATTACGAAACCTCAGATCAGTATTCACTGGGTGTCCTGAGACTCAGAACAGAGCTTTAAGAAGTTGGTAAAAGAGTTAAAATGCAGTTCAGGGGTACAGCGCATGCCCAGCATGCATGAGATCCCGGCTTGGGGGTGGAGGGAGCTGGTGCCACTAGTCAAAGGACAAAATAACATGGCAGCGAGGGTAAGGCAGAATCTTCATGAAACACTCATTCTTCCACCTTTACAGATGCGCATATGAGGCTGGGCATGGTGGCACACAGCACTCAGGACGCTGATGCAGGAGGATCACTGTGAGTTAGAGACCAACTTAGGATACAAAGTGAGTTCAAGGTCAACCTGAGCTGCACAGTGAGATCCTGTCTCAAAAAGACCAAAAAAAAAAAAAAAAAAATGCAAGACAGGCATATGTACATGTCAGTCTCTTTCATACAACCTAAGCTCCCCTGAGGAAAAGGGACAGAGGTCACCTTTGTGCCTTGCACATCATTGTGCCCCAATACAGGTTTGCCAAATAAAAACACTTGCTAAGGCAATTTAAGACAAAGAGTACTTCTTACCTGTGGAATGATGCCAGCCTGGCTTTCTTCCTGTTTGCCCATCATTGTGTAAGATTTCCCAGCACCAGTCTGTCCATAGGCAAAAATACAGACATTATAGCCCTCAAAGGCGTGTAGGAGCATTTCCTTCCCGATGTCGTTGTACACGCGGTTTTGAGATGCAAAGCAGGGGTCTTCAGGCTGTAAGAGTTCAGAGGAAAAATAAAGGGCATTTAGCTGGGCCTGGTGGTGCACGCCTTTAATCCCAGCACTCAGGAGGCTGAGGTAGGAGGAGCGTTGTGAGTTTGAGGCCAGCTTGGGCTACAATGTGAGTGCAAGGCCAGGCTGAGCTACACAGTGGGACCCTGTCTCAAAAAACTAGGGCTGGGAGTTTGGCTCAGTGGCTTAAGTGCCTGTCGGGCAGGCGCCACGTTGTGAATTTGATTCCTGGTGGCACAAAAAAATAAAAAATAAAGGGCATTTTATTTATAATCTTTCCTATACTTATTTGGTTACTTCCACAATAAAGAAGTGTTTTGGACTAGAAAAGTCACTTAAACTGTGCTGTACATTTTAAAAGTACCCCTTACACAGATTTTTCATTGCACACATGCTACCCAGGGGTATGTGCACACACTCACACCTAGAGTGAGTTATCCATACATAAAAACAGCTCCATAAAATTAGCTGGTGTGACTCGGCTCACTTTCTACAGTCTTATGGGGCTGCTCTTCTCATCCTAAGGAGCTCCACCAACAGCCCCCTTCTTTCCCTCTCCAGAAGTTCCAGTCCTGACACACACCCTTCGTTTGGCACTTAGGCTCTGTCACCAGGTTAACACGTCTTACTTTTCAACACAAAACAGAAAAAAGGAAAAGGAAACGCGTAACAGAGAGATGGACGGTGTAGAGGCGAGCTCTCAGCTAGAAACCCCGCCAGAGTGAGGCTGGGGCTCTGCACTGAGGCAGTGCCTGGCGAGGAGCCCCGCTCCTCCTCTTCCTGGGCGCTGGCAAGCTCCCCTTTAACCCGGAGACTTGTAGACTCTCCCAGAAAATTCCAAGCCCACCTTCTCCTACTACAATTAAAACAATTCACTGTGGTCATTCTAACCTTCTTAGCCATCCTCTCAAATTTTAACTTAAAATTAATAATACACTGAACAGTTTTTTAAATTTGGCACTTCCTAAAATCTATAAATACAGTAATGAGAATCCTAAGATATTTCTAATGAGACTCAGGAGAGTCTAATGAGACTAAATTAGGTTTAGTATAGATTTAGTTTAACAAAGATCAGTTTTACATGTATGTGTGTGTTGTACATAAACTTTCTATCAGCCAAAACATTTTATTAAGAACACTTTATTCTGGCCGGGCGTGTGGTGCATGCCTATCATTTCAGCACTTGGGAGGCTGAGGCAAGAGGATCGCAGTGAGTTCATGGCCAGCCGAGGCTACACAGGGAGACCCTGTCTCAATAAAACAAACAAACACAAAAGATAATTTATTTTTCAGATAGTATTCACTGTAATAAAAAGTGAACTCATGCTAGACCACACTTACAAAGCAACAACTGGACCTGCTCAGACAAAGGAAAAGACAAATAGGTAAGCAGGAAGGCAAAGCCAAGCAGGAGACTCACCGAGGTGTGAGACCAGTAGGAGTAGTCAAAGCTGAAGGACTTTGGTGCTTCCTTTGGGTTCTTTGGGTTAATAATACCTAGAGAACGAAAATGTTTAATTTTGTTAAATCTATCAGCTACAAGTTCTTTAATTCAACATGATGTCATACTGCACACTCAAAACATCCAATAAGTATATGCACACCACTGAGTCTCAATAAAACAATCAAAAACAGAAGTACCACATTTTAAAGAGGAAATTTACATAGGGAACTTGAAGGAAAATCAGACCAACAACATTCACTGTGTTTCCAGTATTGAGAACAGAGCCTGGTATACTGCAAATTCTCAGTAAATACTCTGCAACTGAGAATTTATCTGTCCTAGGTATGTTAGCAGTCAAGATTTGGAAATGGACCATGTTACTATTTCAAGGCATCTCATAAGACTTGAAATATTTCAACACATCCAGTACTGCATTAATCCAACCACAACTGGAAACAAATTCTTTCTAAAGGTCTTGCTGTCTACTTCAGAAAAGCACTTGGTAATGAAGTATCCATTGCAGTCTTATTTCTGAAATTCACAGCTGACAGTAACAAACACATAAGTTATTTCACATATACATGTGTATGTAAGTTATGTATGTCCATACAGTAGAATCGCAGACTACTAAATCATCTGTAGAATGTTATAAACAGTAGAATTACTTTTTGACTGAAGAGCATGAAGTCTCACTGCCCATCATAAAAGTAATTGCTCATGTAATCAATCCTGCCACACTATACTTCAGGGGGCCCACCGTGAATGTGAAAGCTTAATCTCTTCCTTTCTTTTTCACAAAGCTTTAGCTCCTCATGTTTCATGTGGAACAAAATCTTTATAACATGTGGTCATGAAATCTCAAACAGTGGACATCTAAACCAATCCACTTCTCGACAGCAGGGCTACATCCTAGGTGATCAGTGAGATCAGGATTAAAAAATAAATCTGTCCCAGGCAGCTGCTGCTCAGGACACAAATAGCAACAGTTGCTATGGTGCTGAGTCCTCCCGCTGGATTCCACTGCCTAAGGCCACACACTTATGTTCCAACCTCAAATGCTGACATGAGTATTAATAAGGCTCACACTGCACACAAGCATGTGACAAGGGGACACGTTCTAGAAAGAACATCTCCAACACACAAATGGTAATCTAAGCAAAGAAGTGCACTTCTAAACAAAAGGTACAATAACAGCAATACTGTATTCAGGCAGCGATGACACTTGAGCCACAAGGACTTTCTGTTTATTAACCTTTTTACCCCTCTCAGCCACACACGGGGCAGATGTTTTCCTTTCCCCACTCCATAGATGGAGAGAAGCTGTCACTGCCCTGTGGTTATAGACCTAGCCAGCTAGGGGCAGATGCAGAATTTGCAGCAGGAGCGTCAGGCCCCAGCATACACACTCCTAGCCAAGGCATAATCATCATCCAGGTGCTTACTCTCTACACTACTGGTTGCCAAAGCAAACAGCAGTATGGCATTTTTATGCATGTATGTGCATGTATATGTGTATATGGCTACCATCCTAAAATTAAACCACAAACATTGTTTAAAACTATAAAGCCAAACGTGGTGGCACACATCTCTAATGCCAGCACTCAGGAGGCTGAGGCAATAAGATCTCAAGTTGGAGGTCTGTTTAGCTACACAGAAAATTTGAAGCTAGTTTGGAATAGATAGCAAGACACATATTACCTTGAATATATGAAATATTTCCTAATAAAAAATTTTTAGAACTCTAGAACTTTGCAAATGAAAAGATTCTTCTAGGAATAAAATGTTGATGACAGAACTACCTATCAGAACCCTGTAAAGACCGAAAACACTCCAAGCATGGTAGTGCAAATTTGTAATTCCAGCAATCGAGAAACTGAGGCAGGAGGACCGAAATGAGTTTGAGACCAGCCTGGGCTACATAGTGGGCTTGAGACCAGCCTGAGCTACACAGCGAGACTTTGTTTCCAAATAACAAAAGAAAATAAATGCCAAATATATCACTCTTACTTCCATGGACAATTAGGTACTGTTTTCAAATATGCCCTAAGAATTTTTCTTTCTGAACTAATAATGCTTAAGTTCCAACTCACTACCTTTAATCCAATTAAGAAATAATAAAAAGAAGAGAGCTAGTATGTCACAGAATATAGCCCTTGAAAAAAATGACCAGTATCAGTACGTGTAGCCTGATACACCTTGTTAATGTTCTACACATATGACGAACAATGAACAAATAGTACATTTAAGTGTTTTCTGTGACCTTACATATCATGTACTTCTGAGTGATCTTTAAAATTGACGTACGGGCTGGGGATATAGCTCAGCGGCACCATACTTGTCTGGCAAGCATGAGGTCCTGAGTTCAATTCCCATTACCAAAAAAATAAAATAAAATAATATTGAAGTAATACCCAGACCAGTGATGGCAATCATTTTAAGAGACCAAGTGCCAATCCATAACCTTAAACCCACTTATTTATTGCAAAGTGCCAACACTCCAATTAAGCCTGAAGACTGCAGTTTTAGTTTTAAAAAAACAACTCTACATTAACCTTTTTTGTTTTAAAAGAAAAACACAATAACATATGTGCCATAGGTTGACCATCACTGACCTAGACGTCACAGAATTAAATAAGTAAAGCGCTCTATGAATGTTAAATTTTTAAAATAGCATTTTTAAAAATCTTGTTTTAAATTCTCTCAATACTTACTGGGATGAAAATGATATTTCATGGTCTTTAAACCAAAGCAAGAAATTTTTGTCCACTAATTAAGTAAACGACAGCATAAAATAAGAACACGTTACTTCTTGGCAAGAGTCAAAGTAAAACACTGGTGTCCTTTGGTAGTTGTGCATGAGATCTCTGCTTTTCCTACCATGTCATGAGTCCCTTAAATGCAAAGAACACAGCTCACGGATGCTCCACGTCAACCTCCATCCACCGAGCTGGCACGCAGACAAACGCCCTCCGTGCAGGGTACAATTTAAATTTGGCTGAACACTACCATTTCCCACAGAACAAAAGGAACAATCAGAACAGTTAATGTCTGTGCAATACAAACATAAAACGTCAGTAGATTTTTTTCAACTTTCCAGAAAGAATAGACGAAAAACAGAACTACTGAAAAACTGGGTAAAAACACAGTGGGAGTAGGGGTGGGGGTGGAAGGTGAGCACCGGAGACTGAACCCAGGGCCTCCATACTGAGCTAAACCTCCAGCCTTTTATTTTTTTAAATGTTGACTCAGGGTCTCACGAAATCACTAAATGGCCCAGGCTAGGAATGCTGGAATTACACCCATGCCTAGCTTAAGCAGTGGTCCTTGTATCAAAATCAGTTGCACTTAAAACAGAGTGTAGAGCTTCTTCTATTTCTCAGAAAGCATGTACATTAGAATAAGGTTACAGTAATCAACAAATAGTCAACATACAAGCCGTATTTTCCCAAGGTAAAAGCTGTTCCAAATACAGCAGCCATCTCCACAATGGAGTGCTGCCAGCAAGCAGGCTTTATGCAGGACACATCACCATTTGTCCACAAGAAATGGGTCCCAGTCGTATTTTTTTGCAAGTTGGAGCCAGAACATAACTCTCTTTTAAGCACTGTAGAGTTTGTACTCTTCTCTCCTATAAAACCACCTTCTCGTGGTACTTTCCAAGGCCCCTTTGATATCTTCTGCACCTGAGGTCTCCTCTCTGACTGAGGTTTCCGTACTGTACACATGGTACAGTATGTTCTGGTCCGGTCCCACCCCACAACTGCCTTTTCACAGATGCTCTAGGAGCCTCCTGAACTTCCTTCTCGCACCATCCACAGCTGATCTCTCCTTCAGTTTCCTTACAAGTATTTCCAGCGTCCCAGGGCTCCACTGTCACCTGTCTCCTCCGAACACTAGCAGTATCTCCTAACTGGAGTGTGGAGGATATGTATACGCAGGGAACACCAGCTGCTACAGAACACTCACAGACTTCTGCTTGCCCTCTGTACAATATAATGACCCCCAGGAGAACTGCATCCAGTATCAGAAACCCTTGAGTCCTGGTATGTGTGTTTTCAGAGGTGGGAAGACAGGAAAGTCCACTCCTTTATCAAAAGTGTTTTGTCTCCTGATTCAAGACTGAACTTTCTCATACAATTTGATCCAACATTTAATTATTAAAAGATAAGCTGACTTTTAAAAATTGACATTTTCAAGGATTTTACCAATGGAGCAAGTAGAATACTGCATAGGCTTTATTTCGATCCTACCCGAAGTGTACAACTAAGTGTAGGTCCCTCTATAACTTGGGCACACAATAAATACTGCAAGCCTCAGTTTTCTTATATGTAAAATGGGTGCACTAACAATAGGGTCTAACTTTACAGAACAGTTGTGAGGTTTAAAGGCTAAGCCATGTCAGTCCTACCTCAGGGTCTGCCACTAGGAAAATACTCAGAATACATTATTGAACAAATGTTCTGAAGTATTCCATGTTCAAAACCTGAAAGACAGCTAATGAAAACAATTCCCCACCCTTAAGGAGCTTACATTCTAGTGAGAAAGCCAGATAATTAACTACTAGAGATAGTACAATGTCGGGGGAAAAAAAAAAGCAGGGTCAGGATATAAAAGATGACTGCCACCACTTAAGAGATGGTTTGAGCAGGAACTTGAACGAAATTTAAGGAACAACAAAACCCAGTGTAGCCAAAGGATGAACAAGGAGATGAACTCAGATAACTGACCAGGGGATAAAGCTACTGGGGCCTTGTGTCCGAGATGAAATTTTTAGTTTTATTCTAAAAATGAGAAGAAATCAATGAACTATTTTAGGTAGATAGAGGACAGCTTGATCATGCTTTTTATTTCCAAAGCATGGCAGGCTACTCTATGATAATCAGGGCAGAGCAGAGAGACAGGAGGCTACTGTAGTACTGATGTGGACACGAGAGTAAAATGGTAAGAAGTAACCGGATTCAGGATAAACTGTGAAGGCAAAGACAACAGGATGTACTGATGAGCTGTCCATGAGAAGAAAGGAAAAGACATGAGTAACTCCAGTATTTCTGACCTAAGCAACTAAAAGAATGACAAGGATGAATGAAGGAGGAGCCACTCTGGGTGTCGAGGGAAGGAAAAACAACAGTTCTGCGTAGGACACACTGAGCTGGACACACCCCTTGGGTCTTCCAGTCCAGTGAAGTTGGCAGGTGGATGCATGGGTTTAGAGTTCTACAAGAGGTCCAGACTGCAGAGATCAATTTGGATGTCACAATCCAAAAAAAAGTGAAAGCCCTGGAACCGGAGGAAATCACCTACAGCATCTGTCTTCTTCTCCAGAGACACAAACATGAGGACAAAAGCCTGGCTGGGTAAGAAAGAAGTGAAAATGACCTGGACGGAAAGAAGGCAGGCAGTCTGGAAAGTGTGGGACACTGAGAGCCAGGAGAGGAAATGGGTCAAGGAGGCAGCCACGCTGTGTTCCCAACCATTATCGTAACTACCTTCAGGACTCACTGCCCCAGGACAGAGTCTTTGTTCAGGATGTCTCCTGATTTTCTCAAGTCCTCCTCGTCTCACCTGCTCCTCTATTTCTTGGCTCCACTCACCACCCAAAACTTCTCTGGTTTCAAGACTGCTCTTCTGAGTCTTGCATAAATCTGAAAGGGAGCTGCAGCATCTAAGATACGGATCTATATTTTCCCAGGTCCGAAGGGAAGATGAACCTTTGTTCGTCCTCTCCACACAACGTTTACAACACCTTTTCCCCTTTATTCCTCGTGCTGCTGACCATATTCATTATCTTAGGAGAGCTGGAGAACAGCACGAAAGTGCCCTTGCTGTAAAGGCTGAGTTGAAGAACCTTGTCCACAATAAACATAAACAATGATCATGCAGGATATGATGGCACGCGCCTGCAATTCCAGCTGCTCAAGAGCCTAATGCAGGAGGATTGCAAGCCAGCCTGGGCAACTCAGCAAGACCTTGTCTCCAAACAAAAATTTAAAAACAGCTAGGGACATATGTGATCACTCCTTGTCAATTCCAGTGCTGAATCCAAATAACAAAACAAGGAATCACAAAATGTTACAAAAGTCTTAATTTACTCAATTTACTGGATGACCATGTCCTCTTTCCTGAAGTCACTTAAAGTCAAATTTATTCTTACAAAACCTGTTAAACTCTAAAGAAACTGAAAGGGAAGGAGTACTCTGAAAGTCATTCCTAGAAGCTAGTATTATGCTATTTCCAAATCCAGAAAAGGATCCAGCCAAACAGAACTACAAGCCAATCTCGTAAATGAACACAGACATAAAAATCCTCAACAAATCTGGCAAACAAAATGCAATAAATTATCCAAAAAATCACACATCATAGCTGTCTTGGTTACTTTTTTCTCATTGCTGAGACAAAACACCTGACACCCAAAATGAGGGAAGGAAAGGTTTATTTCTTACAGTTCTTGGAGGTTTCAGTCCATACTCAGCTGGCACCAAGGCAGTGGGGCAGGGTGTGGCTAGCTGTTCAAGGCAGCCACCCAACAGCAAGGCGCAAACTGGTGAGAGAGGGAAGACCTGCCTTCTTCCCACCCTTACACTGTATATCGGCTCCACCTCTGGGTACGTGCCGCACTCACACCATCAATTCCAGTGCCAGACAACAAACCAAACCTGAACGCTAGACTCAGCCACATCCATGCCATGATTACATGAGACTTGGTGGGGCCACAGGCACATAAACTATAACGATGGCCAAACAGAATTCATTTTACTGATGCAAGGATGGTTCAATGCAAATCAATAAATGTAATATATCACATAAACAGGACAAAAATCACATGATCATTCCAATAGACACAGAAAAGGCCTTTGACAAAATCCAACATCCATTCATGATAAAAACCCTGAAGGAAATAGATACAGAAGGACCTTATCTCAATCTGATAAAAGCCATTTATGACAAATCTACTTTCAACATCATACTAAATGGGGAAAAATGGAAAGTTTTTCTCCCAAAATCAGGAACAAGACAAAGATGCCCACTATCATCACTCCTGTTCAACATCATCCTTGAAACATTAGCCAGAGCACTAGGGCCAGAGAAAGAAATTAAAGGGCTATGTATAGAAAAGGAAGAAGTCAAATTATTATTTGTAAATGATCCTCTACATGGAACACCCAAAAGATTCCACCAAAGACTCCTAGAATTAATAACCAAGTTCAAGCAATGTAGCAAGATACAAAATCAACACATAAAAATTAATAGCATTCCTGTACGCTAATAACAAACTTACTAAAAAAGAAATTAGGAAAAAAATACCACTCAGAGTAGCATCAAGAAACATTAAATGCTTAGGAGTCAACCTAACCAAGGAAGTGAAAGACCTCTACAATGAAAACTATAATACTCTGAAAAAAGGAAATCAAAGAGGACATCAGAAAACAGAAAGATATCCCATTCCTGGATAGGCAGTACCAATACAGTCAAACTGGCCATATTTCCAAAACTGAAACACAGACTTAACACAATTCCAATCAAAAGACCAATAGCACTGTTCACAGAACTAAAGAAAACAATCCTAAAATTCATATGGTATCAGAAGACACCCTGGATAGCAAAAGCAATTCTGGGTAACAAGAGTAAAGGAGGAAGCATCACAATCCCAGGTTTGAAGTAATACTACAAAGCTACAGTGATAAAAACAACATGGTACTGGCATAAAAACAGACATGTAGAACAATGCAACAGAAGAAATGATGCAAAAACAATTCCAGCCACACTCAGCTATTTAATCTTTTGTTTGTCTGCTTGTTTTCTACTTTTTAAGATAGGGTCTTATTAGTCCAAGCACTGAAGAAATCCTGTAGAAGTAGATACCTGCACAGGCAGTATCCTGTAGAAGTAGATACCTGCACAGCCAGATCATGCTACCCTTGAGAATGAATGGCCTCGAACTCACTCTGCAGCCCAGGCTGGCCTTGAACTTATAGCAATTCTCCTGTCTCAGCCTCCAGGGTGCTGGAATTATAGGTGTGCATCACCAGGCCCAGATCAGCTATTTGATCTTTAACAAGCAGCCAAAAATACACTTAGAAAAAATAATAAATAGTGCTGGACAAATTGACTATTCACATGGCAATTAGGGCTAGACCCATACATCTCACCCTATGCTAAATTAAAATAAAAATGGATAAAAGATCTAAATGTTAAAACAGAAATGGTCTACTGGAAGATAAAATAGGTAAAACTTTTGAAGACATAGGTGAAACAAGGACTTTCTGAAGAGAACCCAAATGGCACAAAGAACATTATAAAAAATCAACAAATGGGATTGCACCAAATTAAAAAACTTCTGCTAAGCCAACAAAGTGAAGAGACAACCTATAAAATGGGGGGAAAAATTCTGCTAGCTATTTCTGAGAGTATATAAAGAACTCAAAAAAATTAGACCCCAAAAATAAACCAATCAAAAAATAGGCAAGAGAAATAAACACTTCTCAGAAGTACTAATGGCCAATAAGCACATAAAAAATGTTCAACATTGCTGACCATTAGAGAACTATGAATTAAAACAACTCTTGAGATTCCATCTTGCTCCAGAAATAACAGCCACCAACAAGAAGTCAAATAATAACACATGCTGGTGAGGCTGGGGGGATAGGGTTGGGGGAGGAACTGTGAAAATCAGTAGGGAAATTCCTCAAAAAACTAAAACTAGAATTTCCAATTGACCCAAGTATTTCCCTTCGAAGTATCTTCCCAAGAGTTAAAGACACCATATTACAGTGATACATACATACCCACGTTTATAGCAGCACAATTCATAATAGCTAAATCTGGGAAGCAGCCTATTTGTCCATCAACATATGAATGGATAAAGAGAATGTGGCATTTATACACAATGCAGTACTTACTCTGCCTTAAAGAAGGACAAATTTGCGTCATTAGTAGGAAAACTTGAGTCAGTTTGTAGGAAAACAGATGTATATTGAGAGTATAATGTTAAGTGAAATAAATCAGACACACAAGCTTAAATATCGCATGGTTTCTCTTATATGAAAAACCCAAAATATAAATAAAGAACAAAATAAAGATAAAAAACAAAATGAAAGATAGATAATACGAACTAGAGAGATAGATCTTTTTCAAATGGGAAGGGGAACAAAGCTGGAAGAAGAGTGGGAGGGAAGGAAAAGGGGGTGAGAAAAGAATCGAGACGTGTTACACACATGTGCCAACTCCACACAAGAAATGCAATCATTATGTACTGCAAACATGTGCTAACAAAAAAACAGCAAAAATTTCTCATTCCCTGCTTTGACTTCTTCCCAACTTTGTTACCTGAGCAAAGAAATGCACAAATGTTTTCATTACTAAACCCTAGAAAACAAGACAGTCAAAACAAGAGTTGTACTTAAAAGCCTTTTTTACTCTCCAGAATAAATTTGTTTACTTAATATCTCAAAGTCTCTAATGTAGTAATTATACTGTTGTTGGCAAACTACTAAGATTGTGCCTACATCTATAATTAAGATATCAGAGTGGGAATGCCGTAACTTTATATTAACTTTTCTTACGCAGCATATTTAGGGCTTATTAAAAATGCCAGTGACATCTTCAACACCATCTTCCTCTTCTAAAAGCCTTCTATACCAAAAATTAAGAAAAATGGCACACTGTAAAAAATATTATGTACCCTATTTATATTTCAAAATCCATAGACAGGTTCCTCTCCTCCTCATAGTAATATATTTCTGGAAATATAATAAAATGGTATAAATCACATCACCATAAAGTGGATCTGAGCAAACGACTTACAACCATGAAGCGTCTATAAAATAATAAATTTAGGTCCTAATCTTGCGAATCAGACACAGAGGCACCATGTGTTCACCATAGCCCAATCCCGGAGCTCTAAACATACCCAGCAGGAGAAAACAACTCTGATACAAAGTACACTAGCTATGATACTTTTAAAGTCCCATCTAACAACAACAGCTAATGATTCTGCTCTCCCTAAGCAAATTCTGAGTCATTTTTATTAAAAAGAAATGATCTGGAAGTCCTAGGTCTCATTTCATCGATGTGGCCCACAGGCTTCTGAACTAACCATAATCCCCCAGCCCCATTTTTCATGATTTCGCTCTATCAAGAGCCTCCAAAACAGTGAAATTCCCACTGGACACAGACATTCAGCACTGCCGCACAGCACAGTAGAACAAGAACCAGTGAGTAGCGACTAGTGGCAAATGGGAGGACAAGAGCCAGGGCTCTGGGCCAGACTGCTGTGTTCATTTCTAGCTTTCCCAATCTGCAGATGCGAAAGCCCAGGCGAGTGAGCCAGCATCTCTCTGCAGATGCCTTCTCCTAGAAATGGAGTAAATTAGAGGTCCTTTACTGTGAGAAATGAAAAATTTAAAATCTGTAAGTGTTTGAGTGCACCTGGCACAGCTTAACTGGCTGTTGATTATTAATCATTGTATTTTTCCCCAATAAAAGGCAATCTAAAAGTAAAGGTTTCTGGCTTTCTCTTTACCCATTTTGCCTTCTCTGGTTTATTCACAATGGAAGGAACTCTCTGGTGTGAGAGCAGAACAATGTCTGGGCAAACAGTAAGTGTAGTGAAATCATTTCCTCACTGTGGCTTCGGGTAATTCTGGTCCTTCATGTCTCTGCTCTGCTGGAACAAAGGGCTTCTCAGGCGCTGTCCCCTCTCCCGTCATCCCACAGTGCTGTCCAGCAGTCGCCACACGGCTCTGAGAGGTTAAGCACACGCAAGGCAACACTAAGACTGTGAAAGCTCGGTGCCCGGCAGCCCGTGTGTGCTGAATGACAAGCCCGGCTGCCTGCAGAAACAAGAGAACCTCACTTCACACTTCCTGTTCCCACCACTCGTGTGCACACAGCCTTTGCCCCTCGATGCTACAACTAAGAACAGCTCCCTGCCTACTGTCAGCGCATGTCCCTTGACAGACCAAGACTTCCACCTATGAATGCCAGCTCTGCTGACACAGGACTGAAGCAGCAGTGCCCTCAGTAACCACGCTGCAGAGGTCGCCGGCTCCCATCACAGCCCTTCACACTCCACTGAGCAGCCACCGAAAGCGACCAGCGCCATGTTATCGGAATGGACTTTTAAAAGTGAAGGACAACAACAAAAACCACTGGTCGTAGTTGCTCTCTCCTATGAGAAACCAACAAAAGCACATATAAAGGCAGCTTGAGATACAGTTGGGATTGCAACTGTAGCAACCTCAAATGACTAAAACAATAAGACACAAAACAGCAAGGAGAGAACCACATTTTCTGTAAGAAGATTTTGCCCAGTTGTCTCTCTTAGCTGTTTTGGCGTGAAAACTATTTAAGTAGTTAAAGAAATTTAAATTCTATAATGTAAGATAAAACAGTTCCAAATACACAATAGCAAAAAGCTCCATCAAACTTAATGATAGGTTCAATTACTTCTGCCATTAAACACATTCCCACTGAAATTAATCGTAAAAAATAACTTTTCAAATACCCTCTCATGCACTGTACATCATTTCATTGGATCCTTACAATACCCCTAGGACAGCAGGCTGACCAAACCTTAGCAACCTTTCCTTTTTTGTGCTTCTTGTTTTGGTGCTGGTGACTGAACCCTGTGCCTTGCACACTCTAAGCAAACAATCTACCACCAAGCTACACGCCAGCCAGCACCGCCTTTTCACAAATGAAGAACCTAAGGCCCAAGAGTCCAACAACAAAGGTCAGTTAAAGCACAGTTTGGAAATGCAACAGTGCTATGGAGAAGGGAGGGGGCGAGGGATTGAACCTGGGCTTGGCTCACACAGACCAAGCCCACACTCTGCTAATGAGCTACACTATCCATCCTGAAATTTAACAAATGGGGAGTGCACCCAATAGACCATTAAGTGACCGACCAGGGGCATGATGATCTTTCACACAATGGTCATCATACAAACTTTAGCTGTTGTTCTGATGACAAGGGAATTATTTCAAGAGTTCAAGGGCAAAAAATGATTTGTCCTCTATTCTAAAAGGATCACACCCACTGCTGAGAACCAACTGCTCGAGGCCACGGGAGAAGCAAGGAGACCTGTGAGGATCCCACGGTGTGCAAGGTGTGGTGAGGAGCAGCCAGATTCTGGGGTGCTCTGTGGGTTGCAAGGAGAGAAGTCAGGATGATTAGAAGAGTTTTTGCCTTGAGCAACTACAAAGACAAAGGTGCTATGAACTGTTGAAGGAGAAAGCAAAGGAGCAGGGCTGTAAGAAGACGGATCAGGAATTCCACTTTGGAAGTGCCGAGTTTGAAATGTTTATTTACCAGTCATGCAGGCCGAGAAACAGGAAGTCAGGAATACACTGCCTCCCAGAGACGATTCCTTCCCTCTCCACATGGCCTCACATTCTTCTTCACAGCGCTTCTAGGACTGGTTAAGGCTCAAGTGTCTGAGAAGGAACTAGCTAAATAAAAGATGCCATATACCCGTGCAAATCATGTTCTTGAAGGATACTTAAGACTGTACTTGATAAACCCATGAGTTTAATTAATACAATAGTGGGTATTTTACTATAATATATCAGCTTTGAGTTCAAGTGAAAAGAAAAAAAAAGAATTTTTCCTATATACATATTTACATCTTAGTTTATGTTAACTGATTCATCCATTCACTCACCGAATGTTTACTAAATAACTGGTATCGGGCCATTCACCAAGAACAAGACAGACATGGTCCCTACCCTCAGAGCCCTTCCCAGTAGAAAGAGACAAGTGTTCCAGTACAGCCCAGAAATAGTTATTCAGAATGGTACATGCATTAAGACATGAATATTAAACTATAAGAACAAAATAGTAGGAAATATTTATTACTCAAATAGAGTACTCATGCTAGGCATAGTATTGAACACCCACAATTCCAGGTACTTGGGAGGCTGAGGCAAGAAAAAAAAAGTGTGAGGATAGCCTGTGCGACTTAGTGAGACCTTGCCTTTAAACAGGAAGTGAAAAGGGCTGGGGATGCAGTTCAGTGGAAGAGTGTCCCCTGGGTTTAAATCTCTAATCAGGAAGGAGGAGGAGGAAGAGAGTAGAACGAGGAGGAGAGAGAGAGAGGAAGAAGAAATAATAAAGCACTCATTTGAAGAGGTCACTTTTATCGCTAAAGGACACTAAGGCATCAAACTTTCTTTAAAAAATAGTTAACTTCAATTTGTCCTTCAGGTAAAAAGCAAGTAGATTTAATTGGGTCATCTTGTGGATTAACTGTAATGATATAATCTATTTATGAATGAACCAGGGATGGGAATGTAGCTTAGCAGTAGAGCACTCACCTAGCAAGTGCAAGGCCTTGGGTTCAATCCCTAGTACTAGGGGAAAAAAAAAAAAAAAAAAAGTAAGGCAGATGTGGTCACACATGCCTGTAATCTCAGTACTCTGGGAAGCTGAGGCAGGAGGACTGCAAATTTGGGCTGAGCCTGGACAACTCAGTGACTTAAGAGAGATCCTGTCTCAAAATAAAAAATGAAAGAAGGGATGGGGATGTAACTCAGTGCACAGGCCCTGGGTTCAACCCCATACTATGGGGTAGGGTGATAATAAACCAAGGACTAGGGATGCAGCTCAGTGGTAGAGAGCTTAGAGTACTTCCCTACTTCCCTAGCATGCTTAGCGTACTTCCCTAGCAAACTTAGAGCACTTGCCTGGCACGCTTAGAGTACTTGCCTAGCATGCTCAGAGGACTTCCCTGGCACGCTTAGAGTACTTGCCTGGCGCTCTTAGAGTATACCCCTGATATGCTTAGAGTACTTGCCTAGCACGCTTAGAGTACTTGCCTAGCATGCTTGAGGCCCTGGGTTTGAACCCAGGTACCACTAAACAAATAAACAAACAAATCTTTAAACACATCAAAGAAAAAAGCAATATATAAGGTCATTTCCGTAACATTTTCTAGTCTTCCAACTTTATGCAATCCCTTCTGTAGTTTCAGCACTATTTGCTATAGTGCATCTAGATCAATATAAAATTTAAACTGATTCATATCTAGAACCAGTTTATTGATAACTACAGGTTATCAATACCTGTTCCAATTATTAAAACATATAATTAGGGCCAGGAATGCAACATGGTGGCAGAATGCTTGCCTAGTATGAATGAGGCTCTGGGTTCAATTCTCATCACAACAAAAACAAAAAGTACTGCTAACTACATTTTGAAAACCTCTCTATTTAAAAAAAAAAAAGCACGCCTTTGATTCCAGCACTCAGGAGGCTGAGGTAGGAGGAGTGTTGTGAGTTCGAGGCCCGCTTGGGCTACAATGTGAGTACAAGGCCGGCCTGAACTACATAGTGTGACCCTGCCTTAAAAAACCAGGGCTGGGAGTTTGGCTCAGTGGCTTAACTGCCTGCCTGGCAGGCACGAGCTTGTGAGTTAGATCCCTGGTGCTGCAAAATAAATAAATAAATAATAAATAAAATAAAATAAAATAAAGAAAAACAACCAACTGGTATTTTTTCCCTTCAGACACCTGTAATTTTTTTAAATGAAGATACTGGGCTGGGGGAACATACTCAGTCACCTTATATTTGACAAAGGAGCCAATAAACACATTCATTGGAAGAAAGATAGCCTCGCCGGGCGTGGTGGCGCACGCCTTTAATCCCAGCACTCGGGAGGCTGAGGTAGGCGGAGCGTTGTGAGTTCGAGGCCGGCTTGGGCTACAACGCGGCGCAAGGCCGGCCTGAGCTACATAGTGCGACCCTGCCTCAAAAAACCAGGGCCGGGAGTTTGGCTCAGTGCCTTAAGCGCCTGCCCTGGCAGGTGCGAGGCTGTGAGTTCAATCCCCGGTGCCGCAAAAAAAAAAAAAAAAAAAAGAAAGATAGCCTCTTCAATAAATGGTGCTGGAAAAACTGGCTTTACACATGCTGAAGAAGACTACAACTAGATCCATATTTTTCACACTGTGCTAAATTAAAATCAAAATGGATGAAAGTATCTAAATATTAAAACATAAACACTAAATCTGCTGGAAAACAGAATAGTTAGAACTCTTGAAGATGCTGGTGTAGACAAAGACTTTATGAATGAAACCCCAATTATGCAGGAACTATCACAAAAATCAACAACTGGGATGTCATCCTATTAAAAAGCTTTTGCATAGCAAGAGAAACCACCAACAAAGTGAAGAGACAACCCACAGTCTGGGAAAAAAAAACTTGCCAGGTGTTCCTCAAAAGACTGATATCTAAAATACATAAAGAATTTTAAAAAATCAGAACCTCCAAATTTAAGACTCAGTCCAAAAATGGGCATCTGAAATAAGTAGACACTTCTCAGATGAAGAAGTAGAAATGAAAACAAATATATGAAACATGTTCAACATCATTAGTCATTCAAGAGATGCAAATTAAAACAACAAAGAAACTCCATCTTATCCCAGAAAAAATGGCTATCACCAAGAAACCAGCCAATAGCAAATGCTGGAGAGGCTGTGGGGAAAAAGGAACCCTTCTCAACTGTTGGTGGAAGTGCAGCCTGGTGCGACTACTGTGGAAATCAGTGTGGACATTCCTCAAAAAACTAAAACTAGAGGTTCCATTTGATCCAGCTATTCCTCTTCTTGATATTTTCCTGGAAGAATAAGAAGCATCATACCACAGCAATATATGCACGCCCGTGTTTACAGTGGCAGTTTTTAATAGTTAAAACTTGGAAACCACCCAAATGTCTGTTAAGCTATGAATGCATAAAGAAGATGTGGGTTTTTTGAGTATTACGCAGCCATTAAAAAAGTATAAACTTGAGACATTTCTAGCCAAATATAGGTATACCTTGAGGCCATACTCTTAAGTGAAATAAATCGGACACACGTGTAAATACCACATCATTTCTCTTGTGTGAGAAACCAAAAGTGTAAATAAGGACTAAAATTCCTAACAGATATTGTGAAATAGGAAGAAAATATCCAAATGGGAAGGGGAACTAGGAAGAGGGGAGAGGGGAAGGAAAGGAAAGGAAAATAGAAAAATAAGAAAAGAAGGGAGAAAATGGAAACAAAGCTGTTGAGGGTTGAAAGGAGGGGAGGGGAATGAAAAATAAAAGAATCAAGGTGTATTAGGTACAGGCACAAATTCCCTATCATGAATGTGATCATTTCATACACCTAAAATGTATCAATAAACTTAATTAATTTTTTAAAAAAAGGATATTGGGCTGGGGGTGTAGTTTAAGAGTAGGCTCGAGGCCCTAGATTCAAGCCTTAAGGACCAAAAAAAAAAAAAACTGGAAAAATATAGGTATCTTTGATCAAATAACCCCTATTCCATAGATATTTGCTAAAGAAACATACACAAACACTCTTCTTCAAAAAACGTGTACTAGGCTAAGCATGGCAGCACACACCCGTGCTTGGGAGGCTGAGGCAAGAGATGACAAGTTTAAGGTAAGCCCAGGCAACTCAGTGAAACTCCATCTCAAAATAAACAAATAGAATGTATATACCATCGTTACCCCGGATTGACAAGCTTTGAAATTTTATCGTAGTTTTTTCTTCCTCTTTTTTTTTTTCTTTCTTTTTATGTTTGAATAAAATGGATTTGGAAAAAAGAAAAAGAGAGATAGAGAAAATAAATACATAAACAAACAGGCAGCAGATGTAGCTCAGTGGCACAGCATCTGCCTGGCAAGCACAAGGTCGTGAGTTCAATTCCTGGCACCATAAAAAAAAAAAAAAAAGAATATTTAAAAAATAAAGAAAAGACGCAGGACATAGCACAATATTCTCTGGATTCAATTCCTAGTTTTAAAAAAAATTTGTGTATTACATTAAATAAAAGGAAAAAAATCTAACAAAACAAGAATTATGACATTCATTTTAAAAAGTTTTACATAATTGCTAAGTCATGTACAAAAATAATTAGATTAACAATATTAGATTAGAAGATATAAAAAACTAAGCTAAAAGCAGTGAATGTACTGTAACCCAAACACAATAAAACTGTTAATAATGTGTCCCGGGGAATAGACCACAACAGAGTACACATCAAGATGCGAATGGTCGAGCCGGGCGTGGTGGCGCCCGCCTTTAATCCCAGCACTCGGGAGGCTGAGGTAGGAGCAACACTTTGAGTTCGAGGGCCTCTTGGGCTACAAGGCAAGTGCAAGGCCTGAGCTACATAGTGCGATCCTGCCTCAAAAAACTAGGGCCAGGAGTTTGGCTCAGTTACTTAAGCACCTGTCTAGCAGGCATGAGGTTGTGAGTTTAATCCCTGGTGCCACAAAAAAAAAAAAAAAAAAAAAAAAAAAGATGCGAATGGTAGTTTTCTGAGTGGAGAGGTTAGAAATTATTTTTCTTTGTGCTTTTCAAGTTTTCTATAATGCTGTCTCTTCTATGATTTTCAACTGCTTTTGTCTTCAGAACAAAAGATATTCTAGGTTATCCTGAAATGTAGAGCTCACTGATACATCTCATTAACGACAGATTGCTCTGAAGCAGTGGGCAAAGTGAGGCAGAGCCCATCCTGGGAGCACTACCCAGCCACCTTCCTTCTGTGCCTTGCACGAGTCGGAAACCATGACAGTGAGTGAGCAGGGCTGGTAAACACCAGAGGCGAACTGCCCAGCGCGGGCCATGGGAGCTGTCCAAGTCCCACAACACGCGTGACAGGCTGTTACTTGCTACCAAAAACTGAGACTCCTCAAACAAGTCAGCTTCCTGAGACCACACGACTCATTCCGATCTATTTCAAAGGCCCTGAAACAGAATACTGTGCTGGAAACTGCAGAGAGAAGCTGCGACTGATTATGAAAAATGTTAACAGTAATGGCAAAAAAAGAGTAAAGTAAATTCAATTTATCGAATACCAATTTTAGGAAGGCACAAGGAGCATGAAACAGTCTCAGAACTACTCCTTTCTCTGTCAGGTTGCTGTCTTCCTGGTGAGGTCATCCCGGGAAGTGAAGAACTGCTGACCAGCACCTGGTCCAATGGGCCGGAAGACCCCCACAGGCAGACAAAAAGGCATCAGAGAAGAAATAAGTGTGCTACTCGTCCTGCTTTGCTGAGAAATAGGTAACACCCAAGATAAGTACAGAATCTTTTCCTGAACATAGAATTTTCTTAATATAAACCAAACAGTAATGAGACAGAAAGCAACTATTGCTGCAAAATGACAGTTAAGTCAAAAGAATCCTCTTGCTAATCGAAGCAACCAAAAGATGTATCATCCTCAGCTGTGCTCAATGCAGTGCTAGAAATACAATCTCCACAACAGGAATGTGTGAAAAACTGCAGGGCATGCCAAAAACAAATAGTTTCAGTACCAACACATCATTAGGGTTTGTTCCTATCACCAAGCAACCCTTTATTGTTTGTTTGTTTGTTTGTTTTTTGAGACAGGGTCTCACTACGTAGTTCAGGCTGGCCTTGAATTTACTGTAATTCTCCTGCTTCAGCCTCCAGAATGCTGAGATCACAAGTGTGTACCACTACACCCAGCTCAACCCTTCACTGACAAATGAAAAGTCATCTTCATTTCTGAAATCAACCAGATCAGCAAAAGCTGAACACATATACAAAAATGTCTTGATATGTTATGTCCACGTAATCAAATGCAACAAAAGGTTTTAAACAACAGAAAGCAAGCAAGCAAGCAAGCAAGCCTGCTATCATGTCTATACCAGGCATAATCTGATGCCGTACTTTATGACCATAAAGTTTACCCAAAGTAGAATAAACAACATACATGTAGAGATACATTCCAGAATGTTAGTAAGCTGCTGTAAGAGAAATCATGAAATACTAAATAAAACTGTGTAATATATAGATGAAAAGACAAAGTATACTTTGAGTATGAGGGAAAAGAAGGCAAACACTGCTTTAAAAACTGAATGGCAGCCAGGTATGGTGGCACACGTCTGTAATCCCAGCACTTGGGAGGCTGAGGCAGGAGGATTATTATAAGTCTGAGACCAGCCTCGGCTACATAGTGAGTTCAACGCCAGCCTGAATTACAGAGTGAGACCTTGTCTCAAACAAATAAACAAACAAAACAAAAAACCAAAACTGAATGGAAGCCAGGCATGGTGGCACACGCCTGTTAATTCCAGCACTCTGGGAGGCTGAGGCAGGAGGCTCTATAGTTCAGGCCCAGCCTGGGCACCTTAGTAACCTAGAAAGACTGTCTCAAAATTGAAAAGAGCTGGGAATATAGCTCAGTGCAAAGGGTCTGAGTTCGATTCCCAATAATGGGTAAGAAAAACCAACCAAACAAACAAACAAACAACTACGAATATGTGAATGGATGAGAGTCACAAAGGTCCACAGCAAAACTGGTGGCCAGGAGACAGCCAGTGCCAAAGAAAGGTGGCCAAGCCTGACACTGCTGAGGAACTATGCCCTCAGTTACAACCAAGGCCCCTGAAGGAGGCGAAGACCACTAACAGTGCAGGACCAGGACCTGCACCTTCATTTGGCTCCAGGTGAGTAAGCGCAGCCTCGTTGCAGAGGCCTCTTCATTCACACACCCTGGCTGCTCTCGCTTCAAGTCCTCGCCACGGGAAGGTGTTGTATTTCCAAAATAAAAGGCAGCGCACTGCCACGGGAACCCAACCTGATTCCAACAGTGTACTGAACTCTTCTTCCTACGCTACATAAACCTTTCTCCTCTGCTGGCCTCACTCACTACAGTCCAGTCAATGAGTCATTTAGCCACGTGGACATGTGAGTTTAAAAGTAAAGATTCCTCTCTTCAGAAAGCAAGGAAAGAAGACGGCTAGGAAGTTTCAGAACGAGCAAGCTACAGGCAAGGGGTGTGCTCCAAATGTTATATTCCTTCTTCTCTAATATGAACATGCATGAGTATAAAACAGCTCTACCTTCACGATTAAGATTAACCAGGATGCCTGGCAAGCGTGAGGTCATGAGTTCTATCCTCAGTACCAAAAAAAAGATTAACCAGGACTAACTTACGCTAGAAAAACATACACACTTTCAAGCATTCTCTTCTGAATGCTTCCTTCCCAAATCTCCATTTGGTCCCTGTCCTTCTCTCATCTCAAATTTTCAGTAGAATCATTCTCCATGTCAGCTGTGTTGTGGAACATTTGGTTTAGAAATGTACATGTGTGAATGAAAAAGCCTAAAAAACATACAATGGAAGCAATAAACAAAAACGTAAGGTCTGTCCCACTGAGACTACACAATGAAAAAAAACAGAAGACCCTAGCAGAGGAAGACTGTAAATGAATGGAACTCATCATAGAATAGAATCCTATGACTAAAGACAAAATAGAATACTGGGTTAATTACCCAATGAAGTACCTTTCACAGCGTACGACAAAACTGGCTTTTATCCACCACCTGTTTCACTGGGAAATGTATGTAGGTTCATTGTCTCCAGATTTACAATATAAATTAACCATAAATGTGTGCAGCTTTTTTTAAGCAAAATAATTAGACAATAAAAAATGCTTCCAAAGTGGGAGAAGCTTGGAATATAATGAGGTATTATTGAACAAAGTCATTTGTATGTGCTTGAGACTCCAAAATGTCAAAGCAGTAACATTTATCTGTGCATGGAAAATTTTTCCTCAGGGACCAGAAAGCGTTCAAATAAAAGGGCTACTACTCAGTTTTCAGACTTTGCACACTCCCTCAAGTGCTCTTTTCTCCTCTTTCATAAGAGACCTTATGGCAGGAACATTCCATCACTTTCCATCTGCAATTAGCTGTATTCCCTATGAGTGGCAGTCCGACCAGTTTGCCAGCACAGCACACTGTTAAGAGTTCACATGCATGGGTATGGCATACTCAGTTCATTTTCTGCAACAAGAGAACAGTATTTTCAAATGCAGCCAGAGACAATGACACACGCCTGTAATTCTGGCAGTTGGGAGGCTGAGGCAGGAGGATTACTGCGAGTTCAAGGCCAGTCTGAGCTACATAATGTGTTCGAGGCCAGCCAGGACTACACAGTGAGACCCTGTCTCAAAACAAAACAAAACAAAACAAAACAAAAAATCTAGACGAAAGTTTCTTATATAATACACAAGTTCTCACATCATGAGCTGCTTTCCAATAATAGACACCCTTGCAAAAAAAAATCAAAATGACCCCACTCCTTGAACGGTGATAAAGTATTCACCTTAAATACTCATTTTTCCAAGCCTGATCTAATGAGTTTTTTCTAGTAGACCAACAATTTAAAAGTCACAAATTTCTCCTGCTGAAATTTTACATTCAGCGATGCCTTACCGTTGTTGTAAAATCCCATTAGCAAGTCCTAATACTACCATTAATAAGCTACAATTCTGAATTTTCCCCAAGTATATTGCATATTTTGTTAAAATCCTACACATTCTTTCAAGTCCAGCTTAAACACTTTATCAGTGAATTCTTAGATGTGTCCTTTGTCAACTCACATTTGCACTTTTTAAAATTCCTTGTTATGGTAATTAGGACTTTGATGACTTTTGCTCTGTATTAAGCTTATCCTAATTTGTCATTAATCCTGTCACAAACTAAGTACTCCATACAGAGCAGGCTCCCCCAGTGTGGGGACTTCAGTGACTGCCCCTCCTCAACTTGTGCTAGAGAAGACACTCAAGTGGGTGGAAGAGAGAGAGGACAGGAGGGCAGAGCAGCCCCTCAGCCTGTGCCCTAAGAAGGTCTGGATAAAACACGGGGGTAATCAGCAGGAGCTCTGCACTGCGCTGAAGGAACTCCACAGGTTTCCTTTCACACACCTGCTCTAATCAAACTATTACTACTTTTAATAAACATCAGATATTTTGCATTTAATATTTTATCAAAAGACACACCAATATTTCCAATAACTATAGAGATTTTTGTGGAAAATAAGCAAAAATGAATGACTAAAATTTATATTCCAGTCAACTCTAAAATTTTATGGCTTTAGTCTCAAAAGATATTCAACTAGAAATCTTAATTCCCTCTTCAGTTTGCTTTCTTTTCTTTTCTTTTTTTGGAGACAGGGTCTCACTATGGCCCAGGCAGGCCTCAAACTTGTGGCGATCTTCTTGCTTCAGCCTTCCTAGTGCTAAGATTACAGTCACACACCACCACACCCAGCTCTTCAGCTACATAATGAGTTCAAGGCCAGTCTGAACTACATAGCGAGACCCGTCTTGAAAACAAAAAAAAAAGTGAACATCTTGAAACAATTTATCTTCAAGATAAAGAACAGTGTCAGACACGAATAGAAATTGTTCATTTACTTTTATTATCTATTGATATTTTGATTTCTTGAATATGGCCTTTTAATACCCATTTTCTACTTAAAAGGTTTTAATACCAACTCTACAGTGATAAATATCCCAAGTATTAATGAAAATAAATCGTTACAATAGTAGAGATTTCTCCTAGGAAGACAAGAAGCACTGAAGATACCAAACAGATTACAGAGAAAGTCAATTCCTGCTCTAGACCCAGGATTTCTTAAAATCCACCCTTTAACAAGAACTTACTACAACATATACCAGCATTTTTAGAGTTAATGCCAACAGGCAAAAATGCCTCCAAACTAATTATAATTAACATATTTTTCAAAGAGAGAAATGGCAGGTTCAATAATCAGGATATTGTATAAAATTTAACAGTATAAAATTAAGCACAAAGAACCTGCAGCAAACCATCAAGAGCAGGAAGCACTGAGGGACCCTTCACCCCTGACATACAGAGCCAGTTTCTGATCATGGCCGAGTGGGGGTGGGGAGAGGCTGGCAGGTACTCACTGGTGGAGCTGCCCTGCATCTGAATGATGCACTTGGACTCCTTGCTGGTCTCCCGAGAATTGAAGGGCCGCACTCGGACAGCGACCTTCACCGAGGCGCCCGACATCCTGATGGCCTTTGATAGACACAATCCGGAAACCAGGAATCAAATCTTCTTCTGAAGTTTTATCAAGTTTCCTGTAAAAAGAAGAGTCCCATACAAGGCAGTCAAAATTAAAGGACATACAGGCTAACAAAAGCAGAAGAGGCAGCTACCTTACATTCTATTTGTTTCCATTTCTAAAATCCTCATCTTCTTCTCCCCTGCAAACCTTGTATTCCCAGCAGTAAATTATCAAATATTAAAGACTGAAATTTGTTTTCCTCTTCCATTAGCACTTTCTCATCCCTAAAAAAGTTCTCAAACTGCAGAATAGGCATTTATCTTTTCTGTGTTTCTAGGTCACTTTTCAGCACTATATAAAAAATGTTTTTGTTGCAGAAGTTTCTTTCTTTCTTTCTTTCTGTCTGTCTGTCTGTCTTTCTTTCTTTCTTTTTCTTTTTTGTTTTGGAGACAGGCTCTCACTCTGTGGTGCAGCCTTACTACGTGGTCCAGGCTGGCCTTGAACTTGAGGCAATCTCCCTGCCTCAGTCTCCCAAATGCTGGAATTACAGGTGTACAACACTACGCTCAACTTTTGTTGAAGAAGTTTCTTAAACAGAAGCTTTCCACCGGGAATTTAGCTCAGTGGCTTAAGCACCTACCTGGCAGGCACAAGGTTGTGAGCTCGATCCCTGCTACCTGCCCCCCCCAAAAAAGAAGAAGCTTTCCATCTGTAAATTAGTATTACCTTTCTTTAGAGAAATCCACTGAAATTTTTATGCTTTAATTACAGTTTGGTTAGAAATGATAGTTAAACAGCAGAACAGGAGTTCTATCCAGCTCTCCTAACTACTCAGTGATTTCCATTAGCTTTGAAGATACCTTGTATACTGCACTTCCCTTCCAAATGAGTCCTCAAGTTTCCCATGATAAAGTGAGGACCTTGAGTACCTCAAGATGGCAGGTCCTATCTCCAGACTTGCCAGCGACTCACACCAGAATCAAACTACACATAAAAGAAGACACAAGAAAAATGCTAACATTTTCAGAGGAACAGTTTCCCTCCCAAAAGAATAAAACCTATACTACACTGTGAAAAAAAGAAAACACAAGAAACAACTGATCTCTCTAGTTGGGAAGAAGTCCATTATGTAAACATTTTCTAGAAGAACCAAACAAAAGAAAAGCCTAAAAAAGAAAAGTATGAGTCCAATTACCAAGAAAGCCAGCAGAACGTAAATCTGACCAAATTTTTCCACATAATTAAGCAGAGATTAAAAATGCTAACCTCCGGCAGTTCAACACCACCAATGCTTTCCCCAGGGGACAGGCAAAAAAAAAAAAAAAAAAAGAAAGAAAGAAAAAGAAACAAAACAAAGTCCCAAAGTCACTTTCTACCTCCTTGCTCTATCAAATCTCCCTTTTTTCCAATTCCCCGAGTACTAGGGCTATCTGCCACATCTACATCTTTCCCTCCTTTTGAGACAGCGTCTCACTAAATTGCCCGGGTAGGAACAGAACTTGGCTCCCCAAGTGCTGGGATGACAGGTGTGTGCCACCGTGGCAGGCTACCTATCTTAACAGCATCAGCAGTATTTCAAATTCCTGCAAATTTGGTTCTCTCTACTGCGTATCTCTCCTACCATACCACACTGCTCAGTGAGCTCCTATCTCGTGTGCCAGCACTAGGAAGAGGACTCAACCTGTCTGGTAAAGGAATGAATTATACTGTCCAACTCCAAGAATTATCTATCTATCTATTTTTTATTGGGTTTTTGAGAGACAGGGTCTCACAGTGTAGTTCAGGATGGCTTTGAACTCACTATATGGCCTAGGCTGGCCTCGAACTCATAGCGACCCTCCCGCCTCAGCTTCTCAGGCTCTGGGATCACAGGTGTGCACCATCATGCCCTGCAAGAATTATCTGCTTAAATCCTGTGCTTAGATTGCTGATTTTTTTGTTTCAAATAGTTAAAATTTTTATATTAATCTTTATACAAATGCACCAATGCTTCCCATTTTACATTTGATAGTTCTTTACTTAATATGCTACATACTTTTATGATCACATTTATTAAATAAAAATTAAGTTATTAAACATTCCAATGAATGCAGCATATCTTATATGCACTGGTTGAATACTATGCAAAAAGATGAATTCATGAAGCATTCAGAAAAAACAAATAAACACATTTCAACTCCCCTGAATTCTGTTCAGTACATAATCCTTCTCTCTGCTTTTGCCATGTCCAAAAACACGTTATCTTCTCCCCCAAATTAGTAATCTGTCAAGTTTCCCACTCCTATCACATAATTCTCCCAGGCTCCCACGTAGAAGACTTGGGGTCAACTTGGTTTCCCCCTCTGTGAACTCTTGTATTAGTATTAACATAATTCATTTAAAAATATGGAAACTTAGCAGACATAAATTTGCACTGCTGCACCTCCCCTTCTCACTGCCATTACCCTAACCCATGTCTTTACACCACACGCCTGGAATACTTACAATGGGTGAGCTGCCCTTTGTGCTCTCAATCTCTGACTCAATAGCCCTTTCACAGGGAAACACAAAACAGAATCACACGGGCTCTTCTGTAAAGCAAATGAGCCCAGACTCCCCGACCAGTATTCCACAGGTTTAAGTACTGGTCTGGCACTCAAGTAGTCTTTAATTTTTCAGAGATGCGGCTGCAAATCCTAGCCAAGAACCACAACTTCAGACCGCTGCTTCACTTGCTACAAGATCCACCTTTCCAGAGCACGACAAGAAAGCTCCTCCCCTCCAGCTGCGGTCCCGCCTGGCCGGGCTCCTGCATTGTCCTCTTGCACCCTGCACAATTTCTCCTCTGCCATGGGCACACGGGTGTCTCTTCCTGCCCGCACGACTGCCTAGCCCGTTGCCCCTCTTCCTAAAGGTTTTCCCGAACATTCCAGGAACCGGAGGCCTTTCCCACAGCACTCACTGACTCCGCGCTGCAGCGCCCAGCTATCGTCTGACACGGCTGCATTCTGTCTTGCCCTGCTCTCTAATAGCTTCCCAAAGTAAAGTCCTGTTCCCTCAAAAATCTCCTTGAACTTATTATGCTCCTTGAACAAATGGCGAGATTCAAGTATGGGCAAAGAAATTCCAAGATGATCCTAGGGCACTTTAGCGTGCTGAAAAGCAAAAATATGCCAAGAATGAATGGGATCGTATCAAAACAACACAGATGCAGCCTAAAGGCGCTCTGACTGGCCAAAATAAATAAGAGGATTCAAAAAAAAAAAAAAATACTGCAAATGGATTGAAAAACACCAAATACATGAAGTCATGAGTTTGTAACAATACCTTAGAAAATCTCAGTATTCTGGGCTGAGGTAGGCTCGGTGGCATAGAGCACTTGCCGAGCACACGGGTGGCCATGGGCAATCCCCAACACACAAAAGAAAATCAATATTCTGAAAACCAGCAAATAAAACAAAAGAACTGAACACACATCCAGTCTGCACAGCTTATATAAAGTATTCCAGGGTAACCAGTCAATGAGAATAGGTTCTTCTTCAGAGAAAATATTCTTGCTAATAAATGCAGAAGCAACACATTTGAATGTCATCTTTTTCCAGGCTTACTGATGCAAAGGCTTTCTGCAAAATCATCCTTGGCTGCCAAAATGGACCCCATGAAAGGCTGATGGGGAATATTTCACATTAAGCCGAGAACACCCGAACCAAGTGATCAGCCTTGTGCAGCCTTATGTGCTACACAGGAAATGCACCATCTGGGAAATACTCTTGCCCCACTCCTGAAAGAAGGAAAGGAAATCTGTTCCAACTACCAGTGGACAAGACATAGAGCAAGGAGGCAATTCAGATGAAACGCCGAAGTTGAAATTAGCCAAATTCAGACCACAGAAAAATCTACAGAACAAGTCACTGATTTCTTTAAATAAACAGCAAAAGTGAAGAGAAAGCAGTTACAAGAGAAACAAATGTAATGATTTTTATCAATCAAATGTAATGATTTTTCAATCAAGAAAATCTGTAAAAATATGTATTTTAGAAAATCAGGTATAAAAGAAACAAGATTTCCAAAGTATTAATAGTAACAATACTGTACTTAATTTTTTATTTTAAAAAACTTCTTTTTGTATTCTACCCAGGGCCTACAAAAATATTAAATACTTCTGACTTGCAAACAAAACAAAAGCTGAACTTTCTTTATCCATTTGTAGTCATGAATCAAAACACCAGTATCTCCAATATCTAATGCCCTGTACATTCATTTTTCAATAGACTGCTTGATTCCTCTACCTAGCTTCCCTGCCAGCATTTCATTTGGCCTCGCACAGCAAAGCCAAAATAGCTCTCCCTCAAACAATACAGGCTCTTTCGCCTCTTTTCTGTTTAACATTCCCACCATTCTGTTCCCACAGACTGAAAAGCTTGCTTCCTCTACCCATCTAATTAGTTTCCAAATTACATGGCTTCCATCTATAAAATCTCTTTCCATTTCTACTACCACACCCCCACTGGGTCATCAATACCTCTCACCCATGGCCTTAACAACTTGATTTTCTTCCTCCAACCCTGTTCTTGCTACACAATATTCCCATTTTTATCTGCCCCATCTACATACTACACAATACTGCCATACTCATCTTCTGAAGTACAGTTCTATTCCATTTACTGTCCACTTACACGTCCTCAGAGTGGCCGGGCACAGTGGCACATGCCAGGAAGCCTAGCTACTTGCGAGGCTGAGGCAGGATTCCAAGTTCTCTTTTCCCCAGTGCTGATTAGATCAAGACCAAAGTCAAGGTCCTCTGGTCTGGCCAGGCTTGTGCATTATCCCATGCCCATGTTCCAAGTTCCAAGTTCCAGGACAGCCTGGGTAACTCAGTGAGAATGTCTCAAAGGCTGGGTAGAAGCCAATGTAGCTCAGGTAGAATACTCATCTAGTATGTGTGAGGACCTGGGTCCATCCCCAGTTCTAAGAAAAAATAAGTAAAAAGTCGCAGCATTTCTCTGCTCTATCTACCAAGTAACATCTGAATGCCTCACGCCGACATTCACAGTGCTCCACAATGTCAACTACCGATTCTAACAAGCTCACAAGGCCCTGCCTTCCACCCACCTTCCCTAGTGGCTGCCCGCTCACCAGAGGGCCTCCAGAACCATGGCATGCTTTCCTGTCCATGTGCCCTTGGCCCAACACTCCCGCTGGCCACCACGATAGGACCCATCACTTCGGCATTCCTCCACTCCGTTCTTTCCAAAGCCCGCTGGATTCTTCCAGAACCTTCTCACATACTACCTAGCTCTAAAGCCTTGGTAGACTCTCCTACCTCCCTGACTAAATGCAGTTGCTCCTCTATTTAATATCTTTCAATTTATTGACCTTATCCTGGGCAGAATAAACCACTTTGTTGCTGCTGTAGATTTTATGCTCCATAAAGAACCCAATCTTGGTCAAGTTTTTAATCTCCGTAACACAGACTTGAATATAGTTATTTTATTGTTGAATTCCGACTGTGTCAAGAAACTACACTGTTTAAGTGATATTAATAAAAAAGTATAAGTTATTTCAAAAAAGAGATAAATCAGCCGGGGGTGGTGGTGCATGCCTTTAATCCCAGCACTTGGGAAGCTGAGGTAGGAGAAGCCTTGTGAGTTCGAGGCCGGCTTGGGCTACAATGCGAGTGCAAGCCCGGCCTGAGCTACATAGTGCGACCCTGCCTCAAAAAACCAGGGCTGGGAGTTTGGCTCAGTGGCTTAAGTGCCTGCCCTGGCAGGTGCGGGGTTGTTGAGTTTGATCCCTGGTGCCGCACACAATAAAAAAAAAAAAAAAAGAGAGGGAGATAAATCATCAAAAAGAAAAGGCTGATTTACAATTCCTCTCTAGTTAAAGAGCATAGTCATCCTCTTTGGAAATCATATATTTTAAAATTACTTTACCACAACAACAGGCGTCTAAATATCAATTTTTTGGTTTAACTCTCCAATGGTAAAACTCTCCAATGGCAGCCACCTTCACAAGTGAGCCAAAATTTTATACAGTAATTTCTAACTACTTAAGTGGACTACAGTGGATTACAGAGTTACTTTGTTATCTCCCTACTGCTATAAATGTCTACGGCTCTGTTTCTGTCTGCCTGTCTCTGTCTCTTTCTGCCATTCTGCCTCTCTCTGTCACTCTCGTCTCTCTCTCCTTCTGTCTGTCTCTCTCTCTCCCTCCCTCTCTTTAGTACTGGAGATCACACCCAGCCGTATTCATTGAGCTACATCCTCATCCGTCTCTGTTTTGAGACAATGTCTCACTAAGTTGCCCCAGTGACAAACTTGCAATCTTCCTGCCTCAGCCTCCTTCAGTATAAATAGTATCTCTTCTATAACAGATGCCCACCAAAGAATTACAGCTTCAAAATTCCATGCTTCTTTTAGGGAAAAAAAAAATCACTTGTCATGTAAGTCTGAAATCAGCCTGAAACTCCAGTAAAAAATAATAATTACAGAATATTTCTAATAAGTTAGAGGAAAACAACACTAATTAGCATAAAAAGTTTTTGTTTGTTTGTTTGTTTTCGCTCTGAAGAGCCAGGAAAGAAACACACGTAGAAAATGTAGACTCGAAGTCACTCACACAGTCTCAGTTCTACTGTTCCTTGACCACTTTTCCTTATGACATATAATAAGAGCAACAGCAACACGGAATAGTGCAAAACTTCCAGAAACACTAACATTAAAAAGACAACAAAACAGAGGTGTAAGTCGTTTGAGTACTGTGTTATTTTTTTCCTAATTGCTTAACTTTGACCTTTTAGAATTCCCAACTGTTAGATGACTAGAAGTCCAAGGAGAAGACAAATTGATTCAGTTTTTGGGTGGTTTGTGTTTTTGCTTATTTTTGTTTTGTTTTGTTTTTTGGTACCAGGGATCAAACTCACAACCTTACACATACCAGGCAGGCACTTGAGCCACTGAGCTAAACCTCTGGCCCCTTGATTTAGTTTTTTTGATCGGTTTGTTTTCATAATATTCCTTTTCCATAGAAAACAACCAGGATTAGATTCCTAAAACAGAGGTTAGTTCACATCACTCCCTCTCCCATGCCACTGGAACATAACTTCACTTTGAATCCAACCGACTTCCCAGGCCTCTGCTTTCAGTCTCCAATTGCCTGCCACTCTCTCCACCAGCTGCCATCCCTGTCCCCTATACACGGACGCCCATGTCCCCTCACAAGTCCATATCTTTCAAGGACAAAGTCAGACATCACCAGCAAGCAGGAAGCATTAATTCATACAATCTTTAATTATTAACACTCTTTTTTACAGCACTAGCGATCAAACCCAGGGTCTTGCCCACACTAGGCAAGCTTTCTACCACTGAGCTGCATCTCTAGTCCTGTATCTATCTTTGAGTCAAAAATTGTACAGCTGTTCACTCCTGAAAAACTGTTCTATTAAATTTTTTTTTAAAAAACAGTAAAAAAAAAAAAAAAGAAAAAAGAAAAAAACCTGTTCTACTGCCAGGCATGGTGGGAGGATCGATTGAGCTCAGGAGGTTGAGGCTAACCTGGGCAACCTAGCGAGACCTCAGTCACAAAACAACACAGACCGTCATGCTGCTTCCCAACGTTTTGATTTATTTCATTGTGTTGTGGTCAGTTCACTGAACTCTCACACACGGATTCTCTATTCAATATCAATAGCTTGTTAGGATAAACATTTTTACCAAAAAGTGCAGTCTTTCAAATACAGTATTAGCACAATTTGCTGCTGAGTGACAAACTTACATCCACAAGAAATCTACTTGAAAGCCAACCTCCTCTGCTGAACTGCAGCTTTAAAGGATGAGTATTTTCAAGAATAGGAATCCAAGCTGGGCGTGGTGGCGCACGCCTTTAATTCCAGCACTTGGGAGGCTGAGGTAGGAGGAGCATTGTGAGTTCGAGGCCGGCTTGGGCTACAAAGCGAGCACAAGATGGGTCTGAGCTACATAGTGTGACCCTGCCTCAAAAAACCAGGACTGGGGCTTGGGCTACAATGCGAGTGCAAGGCCGGCCTGAGCTACATAGTGCAACACTGCCTCAAAAAACCAGGGCCGGGAGTTTGGCTCAGTGGCTTAATCGCCTGCCCTGGCAGGTGTGAGGTTCTGAGTTCGATCCCCGGTGCCGGAAAAAAAAAAAACCAGGGCTGGGAGTTTGGCTCGGTGGCTTAAGCGCCTGTCTGACAGGCGTGAGGCTGTAAGTTCAATCCCCAGTGCCGCAAAAAAAAAAAAAAAAAAAAAAAAGAATAAGTATCCAAAAATAAATTTGCATAGTTAGAAAGCCCCTTTCAGACCCTATGAAAAATCTTTATGTAACATGTTTGCATTTCTCTAACACTTCCCATGAGACCCAAATTTTAGAACCTAACACGGACCACAGCTATACTTAAAAAAAAAAAAGGTCCCCAAATCCGTAAGAACTTGCCTATTCTTGATCTTTGACTCTATGCATTAAAAATCAGCCACGGGCCATGAACTGGAAGCTCCAAACGGCTCCCTGTCGTGAGCTGCTTCCTGCATCCCAGCTGCACGTACACAGCCAGGCTGCACGGGAGACAGCAACCGACAGGCCCAGCCTGCCACCCTTCAGCACCTCCCGGGACCCGAGCACTGTCCATTTATCAGACACGTGCCCTCCTGCCTCTTCCTCACTGGGGATGTGAGACAATGCTGAGAAACAACCCACAACCGAAGGCCCATTTTCATTTTCTTTTTAAACTTTTCAGGCAGGGCCACATTGAAAGCTTGGATAGTTAGTACTATGTGCTGCCTGGAAAGCTAGCAACCTCTAGTATCGGACTATCTCCTACAGATTTTTCTTCTGTATTTTTTTTCTTTCCCCTCCTCCCCACCCTCACCCACCAGATCCACTCCACCACTCAAATTCCAATGTTTCAGGAACATTCATTCCTTCACCATCAGAAAGAATGACAACACTTTCTCCTAGAAGCATCCAGGCTAAAATGAATTCAGTAACAGCTCTGGTGCAGAAATGGCACAGTTCAAAAGTCCACTCAGAAGCCGGGTGTGGTGGTGCACGCCTTTAATTCCAGCACTCGGGAGGCTGAGGTAGAAGGAGCGTCGTGAGTTCGAGGCCGGCTTGGGCTACAACACGAGCACAAGGCCGGCCTGAGCTACATAGTGCGACCTGTCTCAAAAAACCAGGGCTGGGAGTTTGGCTCAGTGGCTTAAGCACCTGCCCTGGCAGGTGCGAGGTTGTGAGTTAGATCCCCGGTGCCGCAAAACAATAAATAAATAAACAAAGGTCCACTGGGGCTGGGTGTCAGTTAAGACGCATTCTTTCTCAAGTCTGCTCCTGACCACGCCTCAGCAGCTTGGGAGGTGGCTCCTCATGCGGGCAGGTA
>RJWM01005479.1:21042-91693 GCA_004363535.1 Dasyprocta punctata | reverse complement strand
TTTTACTACCAAAACCATTGTACATATCAAACTGTAGAGCAATCAAGATTTGTGCAGTTTGAGTCAGAAAAACATGGCTAGTTAAATGAGAAAAGTCATCCTTATTAATATTTCAGATAGGTATGAATTTACAATGAACAGTCTAAGTTTTTCTACTTAGAACTGTCTTTGCTCTCTTAAACTACAGAAAAATCTCACTGGAATTGCTGTTGTTTGAAGGGGCAGCCCTCATGTTGTGTTTTCTTCCTGTTTGTTTGTGTAATACTGGGCATCACATCCAGGGGCACTTTAATATCTCCAGCCCTTTTTATTTTTTTGAGATAATGTCTCTCTAAGTCATGTAGGCTGACCTCCAACTTGTAATCCTCTTGCTTCTGCCCCCAAGTAATTAGGATTACAGGTGTATGTCATCACTACTAGTGCACACTGCAGAGAAGAAACAACTGCATGTGTCAGCTCCAGAATCTAAAAGCCACAAAGTGATTGGCCTGTTTTCCAAATTTTTCCTTCAATACATTTAGGATAGCATTCACAAATACCTCTAATATCCGCCACACTTGATGACAGAATCTCATTACTGAATGATTGTGTAAAAAGGAAAAGCAAACCCAAGGTGTAGGGATGCACAACTGCAGTCCTAGCACTCTGAGAGGCTGAAAATTCAAACCTAGCCAGGTAACTTCATCTCTGCCTCAAAATTTAAAAAAAAAAAAAGGAAAGGACTGGCTAGAAATATAACTTGATGCAAAGGTGCTGGGTTCAATCCCCAGTACCGCAAAAAAGAAAGAAAGAGAGGAAAAGCAAAATCCAGACAAGATTATTGACCAGCACTCTACTTGTCATTGTTAAAAACAGATACCACACATTAGCAAGACTGTAACACAAAAACTAAGCTACATAAAACGAAAAGGTCCACAAGCTGCTGCCAAGTTTATAAAAACACAAGACAAAACCCATCCATCTTTTCACCAAATCCACAGTACTCTGTAGGGGCAACACAATTTCTTAAGCAAGTCAAAACTTTTTAGTAACAGGTATATGATTACTAGATGAAACATTGAGTTTCTAACCTCCATATCAAAAGAAAAACAAAACAACTCTCAGGAGCTCCTCCAAATGTTTGTATGGGCTAGCAAACTGAAGAAAAGTAATAAGGTGTTACTCAGACATTTAAATAATCAGTTGCCCAGAAAGGAAAAGAAAAACATGAATTTCTTTCTCGATAACCTTAATACATATACATTTATATTTATACACACACACACACACACACACACACACACACCCTTAGGATCAACTTCCATAAGACAACCACAAACCACTACTACTTTTCCTGCTCCCAAAAGGCTAAAACCAATAGTTCCATTCAGACACTGAAAGTTAACCAGAAAAGTAATCAATGCTCCTTACTCTCTGGTATCAATTGCCATAGGTCCATATAAACAGTCCGAGAGAATGCTACAGAATAGGGACCCACAACCCATTCATCTTTTCAAGCTCCACAGTGCTTGGATCTGCAACATGTTCTGTACAAAGTGGGCATTACGTGAGAGATGTTGAATGTTAGGGGAAACACACACACGTATACAGACAGATGTACTGAGGAAGAGATCTGTAGAATTCCAAAAACAATTTGCAAATTTTCTAACTCCTAATCCTCCCAAAAAGGATACAGAATATACGGTTTTGTGGCAATAGGCGCCCACAAGCTTTAACTGATTTATGGTTCAATTTTCTTGTCTTAACAATGGCGATAATAAAAGTACCTGGTTCGTAGGGTTTTGAAAAAAGCCTATTAGTTGATATATAAAAAGTGTCCTTAGGTCAGTGGCTGGAACAGTACCCAATCTACTCTAAGGGTTTGTTACTGATATTACTAACAATGACATTATAATACAATTAGGGCCTATCTGATCCTTCAAAGAACCCCAAAGCTTAACAACAAATTAGCCTAGGGGAGACAAGATCATGGGGGGACAAAGTTTTTGCTGAAATGAGCCAGAAGTCACTGTAAACATTTTAGGCTTTACAGACCCAGACGCAATATTCTCAACCCTTGGAATATATGCCCTGAGAAGCGAAGAGGTTGTTTGTCTACATTTTACATTTTAAAATTGAACATTCTTAGTTGATGAGTCATACAAACAACTCCTGGTTAAAGTGATAATGATGACGGTAGTCAGTAAGTTTTAAAGGCAACGTAAGGAAATGTTTGCGAGTTGACTAAAATCGACTGTAAAATGTGCCGCCCCAAACTCCTAAAATTCAGACAGGCAGGACCAGCTGGTGCGGAATAGATCCAGGTTCGAAAGAAGGGCCTCGGACTCAACAAGGACCTTGCAGGATCGCCGTAACGGACAAGTCCCCTTCCACACTTACTCCCAGCAAGGGCCCGCGGCCGATCACCGTCTCCCCCGGCGCCAGGGCTACCCGGGGACCGCCTTCCTGCGGTTGCAGCTCGAAGCCCCCAGACATGGCAGGCGAAATCAGGCCCCGTCTACAGAAGCGGGCCCCTGCGGTCGTTTCCGCCTTCCACAGACGCGCGAGGCATGTCCAAGCCCCAGGGAAACACGGGGAGGCAGGGAGCCAAACTCCGCTCGGGTGACCGCGGTGCTGCCCGAACTCTGGAGCCCAGAGATGTTTTGGAAGTCCCGCCCTCCACCTGAGCCTGTGACGCGTTCGGGGATTCCCCCTCAGACAGCCTCCAAATTTCTGTTTGAAAACCCGGCTTCTCTTGCCATCAACTCTTCTCACCGCCCACCGGCTTTGTAGGACGCCGGATCTTGTAGTCCTTAATGCCTTCCTACCTCTCCTTTTTACCAAGCTAAAACGCCTTAAGAAAACTACCAATCCCAGAAAGCACTGCTCCGCTCCTCTGCGCCTGTGCTAGTCGAGTGACAGGGCGGGGCCACAGTGGGTGGGACGTGAAGGACTATGGGGAAGGACTGTAATCCGGGAGAATTTGAATCGTGGGAGGAGAAGTCAGAGGGACGCAGTAAGTAGGAAAGTCTTCCTTCCCTTCCTGTACTCTATTGGCCTCTACGCCCGAGGGAGGGGGCGGCCTCGGTGCAAGCACAGCCTGCCTTTGATGGCCTGGAGCTATGTTGTCACTGCCCACGGTTGTTCTTGTTCACTTGTCAATGCTCGTGTTCTTGGGACTTGGATAGCGGCACCTCACAGAGACCATGCTAGAATGGTGGCCTGGAGGGGACGCGAGGTCGCTACTCCTCCGATGGGATCCCGACTGGGGGACTCTGAGATCTAGTCTGGCCGAGCAACGCCCGCCCCTCCAGCCCCTCGGTCCAGTGACACTTGAAAGGGAGAGGAGCTCTCACCTAACTGGAAGGACAGTTGAGCAAAACTTGGTATACAAAGGAAAAGGTCAGAAAAGGAGCAGTTTTCCCGACATCTGGTCGAAACTAAACTTGGAAGATTTCTAGTGAGATTTTTAAGAAATCTGCCCACTGCATCTCCATTTAAATCAAAAGCTTTCATACACCTCCTGTGGAATTCTTTTGACGCGAGGAATCACTTTATTCCCTACTGAGGTCGTGGAAGAAGTAGCAAATCTTTAACTGCTGTGTAATATTCTAAGATTCAAATGCACGTTGTTTTGGCTTTGGTTTGTAATGATAGCGGGAGGGGAAAATGGGCGTGACAAAAGCTTGCTTTTGGTTTACGTTGTGTTTACCAATTTGCTTTCTTACTTCCTCAGTTTCTCAAGAGGAAGTCCTCTTGAACCCAGACATTACAATTACTGTATAACTACCATAACTGATTTGGATCCTAAACAACCTAATGAATGCACGCCACTGTGTTCTTTTCAAGTCCAAAAACATAACCGGATACCCCTTGTAGAAAAGGGAACTTATCAACTGATTAAAAAAAAAAAAAACTAGCAATATCTCAAGCCTCTTTCTTACATCTGAACCCCTCATTTTAAAGGGAAGAGCAAAATGCCACGAACTGATTTTAAGTAAATACAAGCTGTTTTTATATACAAACGTAGTTCAGGGATGGTGATGTACCCAGCTATGGTTACACTGATTCAGAAGCCTACACCAATGTGCCCTGAGTAAATTAGCTGAAACTGGGCTTTAAATCATTAGTTACATGTTATACCTAACTAAATTACATTGTTTATACTTGTTACTTGTGTGATGGTCTCAGTAACTGTAATCTTTAGCTTATGATTAACTATGTATATGGGTTATATATATATATTTCTTTTGGGGGGGGGTGCCGGGGATGGAACTCATGACCTCGTGTTTGCCAGGCAGGCCCTTATGCCGCTGAGCTAAATCCCTGGCCCAATATGGAATATCTTCAAAGGACCATTTCTAAAACACTAATCTTAAAAGAGAAGCGGAATTGCATACTTGAGACTTCGCGCTTTTATAACTGGTATCTTACCCTTTTGTCCATTTCAGGTAGTATTTGTGAGAGTGTGAGTACCTACCCATTAGGTACAATTAGTTACACAATTCTTATTACTAAAAGTCCACCAGGTTTATGGCTAAGTCATAAATTACAGATGAAGAACTTAATGATAAGGAGTTTAATCTTACCTATCCATGTACATTTTCAGAAGTACTTACAGTAAATGCTTGAATGTGTTGTTGTAGTTATTATCACTAAACTTAATAAATATGAGTCTACCATATAGAATCATTTTATTTTAGATGATTTTCTTCAGGAACAAAACAAAACATTTAGAAACAAATTCATTTACTTAAAATGTTTGAAAAAACACTTCGATGTGCAATTCAGATGTGAGGCTATGTGTTTTATACTTATCCCTGTAAAGAACACAGCAAAGAGAAGCAGCATTTGTCCTATTTTATAGATTGAGAAACTCTTCAAATCATGCTCAATGCTGGGCATGGTGGTGCACACCTATAATTCCAGCACTCAGGAGGCTAAGGTACAAGGATTGCCATTGGCCAGTGTGGGCTATATAAGGGAGTACAAGGCCAACTTGAGCTACATAGTGAAGACCTTGTCTCAAAAAACAAGCAAACAAATAAACCAAATCATGCCCAAAAAAGTATGATTGAGAGTAAGATTTACTGTCTGATGTGCAGAAATTAAGTGTGTTTAAATTTTGCCTTTTAGGTTACAGATGAGGATAATTTACTAAAACATCAAGCTATGCAGAAAAATTCCAAGAGGAACAGTAAATCAAGAGTTTGTGACATAGAACTGAACTCTGTGGATGGTGAGAAGGAAAAAAACAAGAGTCAGAATAACTTTGTTGAACTGTTGCCTCTAGAAGTGACTTTTAAAATTTTCAGTCGGCTAGACATTCGGAGTTTGTGCAGAGCTTCAGTGACATGCAGGAGCTGGAATGACATAATAAGAAACAGTGACTCCTTATGGAAGCCTCACTGCTTGACTGTCAGAGCTGTGTGCCAAAGAGAAATAGATAATGACCTAGAGAATGGGTATTCCTGGAGGGTAAGTTTAATCTTTGCAGTTTACAGTGTTTTTGACAATGTCATATTAGGAGTTTTGAGGCAACTCTTAACTTCTGCTTGGAGGAGATAAGATTATATATGCAGAATAACAGTATGCAACATACAAAATATGTGTAATTTGGAGGAGGGGAGATTAGATGTGCAGAAAAACATACAGAGCATATTTACTTTGGAGATGGTAGGATTACATATGCAGAATAACAGAATATGTTGACTTTGAGAAATGAGTAAAAATTGAGTCGTTAGTCTTTCTCTGCTAAACACTGTCCACACTACCTTACATCTGTCCTATATTTTTCAAATCCTATCTTCAGAAGTGTTCCTCTGTTAAGTGAAAGCAGCTATTTCTTGTCACTCCACCTTATCCAAAACCTTCAGTAAATTCTTTGGCTTATTCTCTCTCTATATATATACATGTATGTATATGCACATTGATTCATTAATGTTATGCATAATATATGTGTATTAATATTCATTAATACACATGTATAATCTTCCTCTTAGCCCTTGTGAGTTAATTTCTCTAGTTTTAAAAAAATGGGCTAACCCACCACCTACTACATTCTTTTTAAATGATGATACTTTACTCCTTTCAGGTCATACTGCTGAGGAATTACCAGAAGAGTAAAGTGAAAAATGACTGGCTAAGTGGCAGATACAGCAACATCTGTTCTCCCATTAGTCTACCAGAAAAAATCATGTGCCCAATGGACGCAGATACATGGGGGGAAATTCTTGAAGCAGAACTGGAAAGATTAAGTGAAAAAAAATCATAAACAAGTCTTGGAACTCTGAGAGTTTAAAACTGAAATGACTCAGGGTGCAAAACGTATTTTTATCAATTTCTCCACCTTTTTAAATATTTAACACTTAAAGGAAAACAGCAGAAAATATTATAAAAGTAAAGCTTTATATTTATTTTGCACTTTAGTAAAGACATTTTTATGGTTTCACTTTCTTGTGAAAAATCATGAAATGTTATTTTATAAGAAGTAATATACTGATAGAATGATTTCAAAATGTATTGTTTCATATATTTGTGTTAAAATACTGCAGTAATTTAAACAATAGAGCTTACTGTTTTCTGCTAATGATAATTTTTAAAATTTCATAAGCAGCTTGAAGAAACTATCTTTTAAGATCTGTCACAAATAGGTATAACTGGATTTGGGAGGACTAGCTAAATGAAAGGAATAGGAATTTATTTAAATTAATAATAAATTCACATTTCAGTAGCTAAAATCTCCATTTAAGTAGAATCAGACTATACTGTCAAACAGTGAAATTATTTTAAAATATGTTAAACTTGTGGTAATCCAGTTTTAGGGTTAAAGTTCATCAAATTAATGTGCCTGAGCCAGGCATGGTGGCACATGCCTCTAATCCCAGCACTAGGGACACTGAGGCAGGAGAATTGTTGCAAGTTCGAGACTAACCTGGGCTACAAAGTGAGCTCAAGACCATCCTGAACTGCATACGAGACCTTGTCTCTAAAAGACAAAAAAAAAAATTAATGTTCCTATTACTTTCCCACAAACCTGAGATGATTCTTAGGGGCTGAATATTCATGGGAAGTTTCCAGAACACTTTACCTTCAGAACTGCCACGCAATGTCTTCCTTAGTAAATCTTTCTGACAGCCTAAGAGCACCATCTAGTGTTCTTCTTATAGATACCAAAAGAAAGGTCTTTCAGCTCCTTTTCATTGTCTCCATATTAAAAAATTATTCTTGAGAAACCTTAACACTTGACTTTGTTACAGTTTATAACTTTCCAGGAACCTTTATTCTGACTTTTCTCTTTTTCATAAGAGCAGGTAATATAGTACTCCCTCTCCCAAATTATCATTCTGACCCTGGTAAGCACCATAGCAAAAAATGTCTACAAAAGGTTTTAGTTTATGGGACTTTCTCAAAATGTGCTCTGTAGCATGAAAAATTAGAATCACAGATAATGATTTATCATCTTCTCTCTTGAAATTGAAAGAAGTCTTGAAAATCAGGCTATCCAACTTCTAGAGCTATTCAGTAACTTCCATTATTAAACACTAATGTCAGCCACCCCAAGTTCAAGCACTTTTAGTAACAGGATCTCTGTTATGTCACAAAACAGTCCTATTGTACTGTAGAATTACTCTGATCATTTGAAATTCTTCCTTGTTGAACTGAAGACTTCCTTGCTGTAAATTTGCATACTAGTCTTGTTTCTGTTCTCTAGAACTACTTCTTTATCACTGCACTCAAATATTTGAAGACTTCTATCCCTTCTATTTGGATTCTACTCCAGTTCCTTCTACTAGGCATAAGATCAAAAGCACAAAGAGCTTTTATAGAGGTGGGAAGGAGGAATAGGGCAGAAAGGCTACTTATTGCTAGACCCAACAGCATTCTCTTCTGTACACACCCTCTTAACAAAAATGTGATTAGAAAAGAAGAAATAATCTTATTTAATAAGAGACACTAAGAATATAGTTTGAAATTTTGAAAGTATGGGGAAAATCAAACCCATTAGAGCATTTTTCTGAATAGTATATGTGTACAACAGCACACATATATTGTTATCTGTTACTTTAATGGACATGGATTTGCTTTGTCCAACCTCCTTACTATCACAATTTGTTACCAGCATAGTTCTGAGCTACTCACCACTTGAAGGCAAGTTCTTAGGAAATAAGAACTGGTGGGAAGGAATCAGGTTTATTCAAGGACTGAAAAGATAGAATGATCACAACTTCAAATCTCCATCTTTTGGGGATCAAAAGCACAAAGAGCTTTTACAGAGGTGGGACAGAGGGATAGGGCAGAAAGGCTACATGTTGCAAGACAGGGGTCATCAGAGTGTGTGACACATTTTTTCTTCTCTGGAATATTGCAATGGATCTCAACCTCCTAGGGCTAGCTTCTATAGTTCTTTTTAAATACGCATCACTTTTCTGCAAGTTAAAGCACATTGGCTTACATACTTTGTGTTAATTGATCATAAGACTAAAGAGTAAAGAAGGGTTTTACATCATCAGATGTTCTGGATACTGCAAATCTAAAGAAAGATTTATCAGTTAACATCTTAACCATTTAGGTGGGACTTATCTTTGGAATTTAGGATGCCATCCCAAAGGGAAAGAATATAAAAAGATTAGGGAGAGGCAATAACCTTATCAAAGGAGAAACATAGTAAGTCTGCCAAGGACAACTCCAAAGGAGCAGCCCTGCCATCCTTTCTCTGTTAATAGAGATCACCCTAATGAGGAAGCATTGCTCTCCTCATTTATTCTCCATATGATGTTTATGATATCCTGTCTCCCCCAACCTCTGTGTTAAGACTAGGGATGGAAACATGAGCCAAATCACCCTCCTCCGGGATCTGATACAAAGGCCCCTTACTCATTAGCAAGTGAAGCTGTTCCCTTTCACACAGAAAAGTGCAACCTCTATAAAAAAATGTGGAGCCAACAGGACAGAGAAACAGCTGCAGAGAGAGGCATGTTTGTATTCCAGACCCCATGCCTATAATCCCAACACTCTCAGAGGCTGAGGCAGGAGGATCACAAGTTTGAGCCCAGCCTGGACAACTTCATCTTTTAGCAAGATCCAGTCTCAAAGTAAAAAATAAAAAAGGGAGGGGATATAGCTCAGTGCAAAGACCCTAGGTTCAATCCCCAGTACCATCAAAAGAATGTTTTAAAAGACCACAGTTCCAGTCATTCTCTGTCTGTTGTACTGAACTAATTCAAACTGAGTTTCAGCCTTTGCTCTGGAAGCCTTGCATGATGTGCTTTCCTTTGCCTATTTTTTAAGTGTATGGTATTTACATGAATATCTGAGTTTCTAAGATATACAATATATTGTCTTTAGTGCTTTTCATTTTATGTCCTCATAAAAAGCTTCTTACTTCTGACTCCATCATTTATTTCTCAACCTGCTATAAACTAGCCATCCCTCACCTGACTGAAACTGCTGTCAGCCAGGTTACAAGTGACTTAACTGCTAAATCCATTGAATGTGTTAGTTGTTGGTGTATTTGACACATGTAAACACTCAGTTCTTGTAACTCTTTCCTCCAAAGTTTCAGGCTAGACTTTCTTGGATTTTTCTTTGCCCTCTCTAAACAGTGTTCTTGGGTTCCTTCAAGGACTCCCTTACCTTTGTCTATTCACTACACGTTGGTGTTCACTATAGTTCAGACTGCTGTCCTTTTATCTCTTTATATGCCGAACATCCAGGGTGATGCTGTCTACTCTTCCAGTGTCACTGCTGTTGTTGGCGTTGATGATGTCAGTGTCCCAGAGACAAGATTAGATATCCCCATTATGCTTCAGAGACACATAAACCTCTTGTCTGTGGGAGTGTTGCCTAAATCACAAATACCAAAATCAAAACTGATTATCTCACAAAACTACTTCATCTCCCTCTAGTCTATACCTCAGTGAACTGGTGTTTCATGATAGCCACAATTTTTACTTTTCTTTATCATTTTCCATGTCCAGTCATCAATCAGTTTTTACTTTATCATCCAAATGCCTAAGTATCCAACCCTTCTCCAACTCTGTCTCTCTTCATTACCTAATTCTCATTCTTGTTGAAGTTGGGAGTACAATAGAGACATCTAAACCGGTGATTCTGCCTCTGATTCCTTTTTCTTACTGTCTCCAGTTTCATCTTTCTAAAACCCCCAAATTAGCATGGCACCCTTCACTTAAATGCTATCCTGCATATAGGTAGAGTTCAAAATTCCCTAGCAGAGCCTATAAGGCCTTTAATGATGTGGTCTAGCCTACCTCTCTAGATTTTTCTTTCACAGCTATCCTACCCTACAAATTTTGGTTCAGCCATACCAAACTATCTGCAGTTCCCTGAACAGGGAATCCCTTACTTGGCAGCCTATATGCAGGCTGCTTGATATACCTGGAATGTTCTTCCTCTCATCCACCATTAATTCTTTTCTTGAAAATTTTCTTTCCAAAATGCATCACTTTGATGAGCCCTTAACTACAGTAAAGAATTAAGTGATCTTCTTGGGATGTCTGTATTTCCTTGTTCATACCATTCTCAAAGCTGTTACACTGTGTTAAATTGTTTGTTTTATTTTTTTACTTTCTCCTTTAGACTGTGAACCTCTTAATGGCAGGGACCATTTTTTATTTATTTTTGTGTTCCTAAGATCTGGCACATAGTATGTGCTCCATAGAATGTTAAATTATTTCTGTAGTTATTTATTTTAGTCCTACTCTGAATGTATAAAATTTACTTTGTTGTAATTTAAAATTTACATTATCATAGTCACAGATTTGCTATAGTACTAGTAAATTAGTAATAGTAGTAGTAAAAATTGTATAGAAATGCAATATATAATTCGTAAGGTATATGAGATGATTGATCTTAATGCTAATATATATTTGTGCTAGTCTTCTCCAAAGGTATACAAGGAAAATAGGAAGTAGAAATATTTTGTTATTTTTTTAAATAAACAATGTCAAAATATCACTTATGATTGTACATTATTGGGTCATATTTTAAGTATTACCTTTGCAAGTTAGATTAGTAAACTTTTTTTAAAATTCTACTGCTTTAAAATAATTACTCGCATAGTAAGTTACAAACTATGATCACGGTGTACACCAAATGGGACACGTTAGAACTTAATGATAAATTGTATGGTATGGACTCAAAGTGAACCCTGCATTTATCACACCAAGCCATCAGTGTCTCGCAGCATTAGTGGGCAGAGAAGAACAAGAGGACGAGTGCTCTTAGTCATCGATAACATAATTGCATGGTGTCTATAAGAAGCAAGATTTTGGGGGAAAGTACTCAGGTATTCCCTGTGTTTTAAAATTTTTAATTATCTTAACATCTAGTATTTTAAAAATAAATTTCGAAAATGTTCTGTACCTTCTTTTATTTTATAACCAACTTAGACCAGGACATAATTGACAATAAAAATCTATCTATATGAATGTAAACTTTAGGCCTTATTTTTTTAAATATACCTGTGACCATCTTAATTTAATATTTGCTTTGGTTTTATATCTTCTCCCTAAGACTTCAAATGTCCTATAACTGCAAAAATAAGATGAGTAGTAACATCAGGAAGTGGATTAGGAACAATACATAAAATGGAAGATTTCATATTTTTGTTTAAAGTTGAAAAGCCAAAACCATCAAATTTATAAAATTAGATCAACAATGAACAAAAGTGATGAGTTACATTGGCCATCACTGGCTAGGTACCTGCTCTGCTCTCATGACCATGCTATAAGGTGGGTGTTCTTACTCTATCTCTGTTTTTGCGAAGGAGGAGACTAAAAGAGAATGATCTAATTGCCTAGTTCATCACCACTTCCCAGCACCTGAACAAGGGTGTAATACATGATCAGTGCTTAATAAATGCTCACCAAGTTAACTTAAAAACTTAGAAGGAATAACTCAGATGGAAGAGCCAAAAATGTTCTCCCAAGTTTTTGTTTCTAAAAATTTCAAACCCAAACACCATCCACCTAGATATGCAGTTATTAACGTGTCTCTACATTTGTTTTATTATTAATTTTTGAAGCATTTAAAAATAAGATACCTAGAGTCTCTACAGTTTTCCATATATAGTGCCAGCATTCAATGTAAAAATTTAACAGACATTCTATAAAAGATAGACTAAATGATTAAAAGTAGTGAGAGAAAGAATAGACAATAGAAACAAAGTCACAAAAAAAAAAAGAAACAAAGTCACAAGGATTAAGCTAGTACAGTTTGTGGAAAATAAATATGATTAGTAAGTTCATGCAAAATAGAGGAAGAGATGAAGAAACTAAATTGAAATGAAAACATTTGCCAGAAAACTAGAGAAATAAAAATGGACATTCTAAAACTGAAAACTACAATAACAAATTAAAATAATGCATAGGTTTCACAGCAGATTAGAATACTATAAAAAGAATATTTATGCACAGAGTCATAGAACGACAAAAAAATACTGAAGTTGAAACAAGATAAACCAGAACTTTTTAAACAAAAAAGGGATTTAGAGATAATGCACCAGAATACAAAGGGTTTTTGTGGGGTTTTTTTTTCATTTTTCTTTTTGTTTTGTATATTTTTGTGGTACTAAAGACTGAAGCCAGGGAATGCTGAACTATATCTCCAATCATTTTTACTTCATAATTTTGAGACATTCTCTTGCTAAGTTATCCAAGCTGACCTTGAATTTGGGATCCTCTTGTTTTAGCCTCTCAAGTAGCTGGGATTATAGCCATATGCCACTGTACTGGCACAAAACTTTAATATATTCATATCAGACTTCCAAAGAGGATGAAGTGAGAAAGGTAGCCCTCAAGTTTTCCCCAGTTTAGTAGGGATACTGAGGAGATCTGAAAAAAGTTCCCACGGCCATAAATAGAAATAACTGAGAACTAAGGCATAAGATTTCCCAATGTGGAAATCAGTGTGGATATTCCTCAGAAAACTAGAACTGGAGATCCCATTCAACCCAGCTATTGCCCTTCTGGGTATCTTCCCAAAAGAATTAAAAACATCATACCACAGTGATATATATGCACCCATGTTTATAGTAGCACAGTTTATAATAGCCAGATCTTGGAAACAACCTAAATGCCCATCAACTGAGAGATGGATAAAAAAGATGTGGTATTTTTATAGAATGGAGTACTACTCAGCCATAAAGAATGACAAACTGAACACTTTTGTAGATAAATGGATACAACTTGAGAACATACTCATTAGTGAAATAAATAAGACACATGTATAGACCATGTTATTTCATTAGTTTGACAAGCTGCAAGAAAAAACATGTATATGTGTATGTATATGTGTATAAAAAAGTAGTTAAAATAGTTATACTACTGATTTCTCTGAGTTCACTGAAGAGAAAGATTTGTACTGGTATTGTTCGGATAATTGAAGGCAGATGTCTTGTGCTCTGGGTGAATGATTTGGGGCTAACAATGCAAAATGTATGTACCATTGTTACTCCTTGATTGATGTACTTTGAAATTTTGTTGCAGTTTTTTTTTTCTTTTTCTTTTTCCTTTTTTTTTTTCTCTTTTTTCATGTTTGAATAAAATGGATTTGGGGGGGAAAAAAAAAAGAAAAAGAAAACCTCCAAAACAGAAGCCATGAGATTGACTGGCTAAACCAGGAGCCAGACAGAGGTTGTTATAGAATCTTTAGGGCAATAGCAGTAACAGTGAGACCTGAGGTAGGTCAAAGACAGTTGCAGGAAGATTCCCACAGCCTGAGCCCTGACTATGCTGAGAACAGACTGCAAATGACTCACAAAAGGTACAATGAGAGAAGAGGCCACTTTCCAGAGTATCTTCCCTCTGTGATTTAAACTTACCGCTCTACCTGAATGCCAGGAAAAAAGGAGGGAAAAAAAGAGACAGGAATCCAAATAGGGTAGCCAGACACTGCAAATAAAATACAGAAAACAATAAATTATTTCACTAGTATGTCCTAAATGTTGTATGAGATATACTTACACTAAAAATATGTTCCTTTTTAAATCTGAAATTAAATTTAACCGGACACCCTGTATTTTACCCAGCTAACCGAACCCAAAAAGACCAAGTAATGTGCTGAACCTGAATTAATGCATAGATGTTGGGAGTACTTTCAGTGAGCAAGATTAATTGTTAATAGCGTGTTCAATTCCCCTTCCCCAACTCCACACTGTTCCTGGAACAGAAAACAAGAGCTAAGTAGTTACATTGTAAAATCAGACTCTTCATGGGCCCACTCTGCCTGAACACCCTACAACACGGCTTATTTCTATTCTGCTGTGGTTGGATGCGTGGTTGTAGGACTTCTTGCTTTCAGGATCCAGGTGAAATACAGAACAGTATTCTCTTCTGCCATAAAATCCTCAAGAATGTCAGGGATAATTACTACAGCGTGTATTTCTTAAGGCTTGCACATGCTTATATAACCACAACTTCAAAATCACACCCAAGAAATGTAACTTCCATACAAGAACAATACTATCTAATATCCAGCCAAATTCAAATTTCCCTCAATTTGTCCCAGAAAAAAAAATTGTGTGTTCAAGCTTCTGAATGCATTCCAATTTGAAAGTGAGAAATGGTGAGCTTGATTTTTTCCCCAGTGATTTATCATAAATCTTTTCAAATGTTTAGTTAAATGAAATTTCTGTTATACATTTAATTTGAATGTATCTTGCTATAAATAAATTTCTTATGCCTAAGAAACACGTGTGTTGTCTGTTTGTTTTGGGTAAATATGAGTCTTTATGTTTTCTCCATTTTTGAGTGTTTTGTAAATTGAGGAGATTGGCTCTTTACCTGTAACATATTGCAATTATATTTCTACTAGTTGTCATTTGGTTTTTTGATTTTGCTTATGGCACATTATCCACAAAGCTTTTTATTAATGTCAAAAGTGTTGCTTTTTGCTTTTGTATCTATACAATTAGTATAATTTAAAAGGTTTTCCCCACAATGTTATAGATAAATATTTGTCTATTACTTGTATGACTCATTTTTTTCTTTTTGAGTTTTTCCTGGAATATGATATATGTTAAGGATTCAAGTTATCTTTTCCAAATGGCTATGTAGTTGTCCCAAGACCACTTATTAATATTTGTTTTCCCCAGTGACTTGAGATGGTATCTCATTCATACAATGTATTTCTTTTTTGTTTCTATTTCTGAACTTTCAACCCAGGTCTGTCCTTCTATTTATATATTGTTTTAACTATAGAAGATTTATTATATATTGGCACTCAATAGAGTTAGCTCTCCTCATATCTTTATGCTATCAGATTATGTTATCCAAGACTGAGAAATATTTCCACTTGTCTTCAGGAGTGTCTTAAATTTGTCTTCATTGAATTTCGCACATTTCTTATTAAGTTTATTTCCAAGTGCTTTTTGTTGTTGTTGCTATTGTAAATGAGTTATCTCTTTATCTTTTTAAGAGTTACCATTTACATAGGCACAACAGATTTTTGTGTATTTTGTATCTTCCTAACTCACTGAATTCTTTTGTTTATATCAATGTTATCATTGACTCTTTTGGGTTTTTCAGATATACATTGTCATAGCGCCTGCAAATGGAGAGTTTTACTTCTTTTCCAATTCTTACGCCTCTGTATTTTTCCTTGAATGAGTACACTGACAAATGCCTCAAGTATGATGTTAAGTAATAATGGAGATAGCAGACATTGTTGCCTTCTTCCTCACCTCAGTGAGACTACTTCTAATACTTCTCCATTATAGTACTGTATCTATTTATCTCTCCTCTTATAGTACACGCACACATACATACACACAGGTATTTTTCATGTTAAGGGAAAAATCCACTACCTTCTGTTGCATTAGAAATGAATATAGAATTTTATAAAGTGACTCTTCATCTGTAATTTAAGCTATGAATTTCTCACTTAAGATTTTTTTTTCTTTTTTTTTTTGAAACAGGTTTTTGCTAAGTATTTCAGGCCAGTCTTGAACTGACTGTATAGTCCAGGCTGGCCTTGAATTCATGGCCATCCTCCAGCCTCAGCCTCCCAAATCCTGGGATTACAGTTGTGCACTACCATACCCAGCTACAGTACACTTAAGAATTTTTAAGAACTTTACACATATTACACTGTTACTCTGTACTTCATAACATCTCAGATTAACACAATGCATATATATGTTTTCTCAGATCCAGAGAATCAGTAACATTGAATGTTGTATTTTATAACCTTGATAAATTTGATAAACAGGATAGCTTTCTTTCCTCAATGTGTCTTATTGATACAGGGTAAAATACAACTCCCAACTTAATAGATGTCAGATATGCCAAGTTCGTGTCCCCTGAAATCAAAGAGTTACAGAGGACAAAGGAGGTTAAGAGTAGGAGAGGTTTATTGGTTAGTAAGAATCGTTCCTGAGAGACAAGAGGGGTCCCGGAAGTGGGTTGCCACCAAGGCCTTTTATCGGAGACAATTTATACAGCAAAGTCACAACATAATGGGGGTCAAACTACAATCAATTTATGGGATTACAAATATAGCTGCTTAGTAATATCGGTCTGATAGGGAAGTAAGTCCTGTAGCAAGGGTACATGGAAAGAATAAAGATATTTTTGGGGAGAGATGGATCTGGTGCTCTGGTCACCCACTTAGGTGACTGATGCCTAGCTGAGCTTCCTGGACCAGGTGGTGCTAATTATAATTCCAAGTTAGTGCTTATCCCTTAGGGAGGTATATAGGCCTGGCCATTGCATCTTTATTTTGATGCCTGGCCTTCTTCAGATGTTCCTTAAGCCACAATTCTGATGTCTTTATTCTTTCTGCTGACTTCCTTGAGAGCCCAGTCCCTCTCTGGCTGTATGTTAACATATCTAATTTAGCTGTCTATAATATTATGATAATAACTTTCATTATCTTTTAGGTGGCCATTTACAAATCAAATAATCTTAAAAGGTCAATTTTAAAATTAATATTCTAAAGATACATAACTGGAGACTCATAGAGGTAAAGTAATTTGACCAAGGTCAGACAGCTTGTGGAGGGAGGAGAGAGAGCCTGACCCAAAGACTAGCTCCAAAGCACTTTCCACCTCGAATTCCTTGAGATCTGGTAAATGCTCATCAGCTACCAGCAGGGGGAGCAGTAGTTCTATTGAACCCCAGACACACCCCTTGGAGGGGAAGCACAGAGATCTCACTCCAGCCAGTTTTGCTGATGGAAAAATCTCACAAGTCAGAGTATATTTGAGCTGGGAGTTTGGCTCAGTGGCCTAAGCGCCTGTCTGGCAGGCGCGAGGTTGTGAGTTTGATCCCAGGTGACACAAAAAAAAAAAAAAAAAGATTGTATTCCAGAGTGTATCTGAATGTCAGAACTGAAACTAGTCCTGCCCATTACAGGTGCGAGAGTTGCACTGAAACTGTACCGGATCTTTTCTCAAAGAAAATGTATAGAGTTCAACCCAACTCTGACAAGCAGCATATACTGATAGGAATTTCAGACGTCAGGGACCATGGTACTTCAATGAGGAAACTTCTTAGTCCACTCCACTCCAGCCCTGGCCCGATTGCCTCGTAGGCTTCTACTTTAAACTCCAAAGGTATGCTTTAGATTTAAATTGAGCTTGTGAAAAAAAAAATTAAGTCATTACTATTTTGTGTAGATGTTTTTACTTATAGGTATTTTCTCATATTCCATGAGTTTGTTCTCCAGTTCTTCAGCCCAGTGTCTACTGATCTTTAGTTCTATGAAGTTGGGCTGGCTGAGCATATCCCAATGATATAATGCATGTAAACTCTGAGGTCAGTCCCTAAAATTAAAGATATTTTTTGCTTTTTTATCAATATTATAAATAAACTGTAGTGCCTTATATGGAAAGACAATAAAAATAGTTCAACTCGGGGCAAAAACACTTGGAAAACTTTTTATTCTTTCCCTCTGAAACTCACTTGGGAAAAAAGAATAAATCAGGGACTTTGAGTTGTTGAGCAAGGTATTTGAAATTCATATGCAAAATTCCATTTCATTTAAAAATAAATCTGTCACATCCAACTTTTGCAATTTATCTCCTGGGTTACAGCCTTACGTACACACAACTCACATGCACTCCTTTACTCTGCAGAGTTTAAGACTCTGGGGGCTAAGACAAAGAATGTCTTTTATTTGGCTTTCAAACAAGGAAGGGGTTAGAGTGGAAAATGCAGGAAACTGAACAGACCTTGGGCGTGGTTCAAGGACTTTTCCAAGTAATAGATTATGATAATTTAGGAGAAGTATCTTAGGAGAAGATTTCCATGTTGCATTTCACTATAGGAGTGAAATGTCTGCAGCTACAGTCTTTATTTAGTTAATTGGAACTGGAGCCAGGTGTCCTCAACTTTGACCTTATCTTGCCCTTTGAGGCATCTCTTTGTTCTCAGGTCGGCCATGCCCTGGCCATGCCGCAGCCCTGCATGCGTGTTCAATTTCCAGTTTCAACAGCTCCCGACACTCTCTCTCCCTATTGACTGGGCTTTAAGCCTATTATCTTGCTCTCAAAGTCAAAGAACAGGCAATAATGTACTATAACCATTCTCTCTCATATTTTTTCTGAAACAGATCCTGATCTCTTCTAAGGCTAACGGAGATGCTCATGTACTTAGAAGGGCACAATAACACTGCTCTGTTGAATTACATTTCCCTTTTTTGAGTTGTTACTTCTTTTAATTTGGAACTAAAACTTCACACTTTTTCTTTTCTACTAAAATTAACTGTCAGGAGTTGTATTTCTTCTTACATTTTCCAACAGTTTTCAGTTTTAAATCCTTTATGTGTAAGAGATAATTGTTTTTATTTTTAATAGAAACAGCTGATCACAAACACACTTCCAAATATGGATATAATCTGTGCACAGTGATTTTTATATCTAGGCCAACCAACTCCTAAGATGCTGTTCTTCCAAAATAATTTTATTTCTTTTTTTATGATCCTGTGGAATTACAGTTCAGTAACTTCCATTTGTAGCAATTTTTCCACACTGTCAATATTGATAGATGTTAAAGAGAATTGTCTAAGCTCATTTTCACAAAGTTAGAAATCAAGCAATATTTTGAAGTTTAACCCTTAGCTTTACAATTATACTTCACATCATGATTTCTCTTTTTGGAATCTGACTTCAATGTAGGAAAATAGGTCAACTTATTATTTGCTGGTTGACACTCAAGACACAATTTCACTAGGAATAAATAGATTATATAACATATTTATGTAACTACCTATGAATGCCCAGGCAGGAGAGTATATTTAAAGTGCAATAAATTAAAATGTCAATCAAAAACCAGGTCTTTGATTCAATCTTGCCAGTTATCTAACTCAGGAATTTTTTAGCTGGCATAAAACATAAAATATTAACTTTTTTTAGAAAAACCTCTTTTACATTTTGCAGAACTAATTCATTCAGTTTCTTCTACCACATTGTGCAATTTATTAAGCAGAGCATAGAACTGAGATTTAAGCAGTGGGACCATATTTAGTTCATACTGATATATCCATATGTTTTCTACTTTTTAATTTTAAGGACAAAATATTGCTGGTGACTCTGTAATAAGCCTTTCTATAATTGGGCATAGTAATGCATGTCTGTAATTCCAACATTTAGGAGACTGAGGCAGGATGGTCAGGTCAAGGTCAGCCTGCGCTGCATAATGAGTTCAAGGCCAGCCTGAGCTACATAATGAAACTCTATATGTACCAGTGGCAGTTTTATATATTATGTCCTTATAAAATGGTCTGCCTCAAAGTTTAAGTTTTGTAATAAATTAAAGTTTAACATTCATTATTACAGGAACTTGATCATTTTGATCAGTTTGTGTTAAAGAGTACATTACATTTGCAAACTCAGAGCAGAGCTCCAAGTCACTCTGTCATGCAGAGTTGAAACTAGCAAATGAGTCTGAGAAGTAAGGTAAAGGGAAAACTAGGGGGAAATAGTGAAATGCTTTGAGGAAGAGAGAGGGACTAATAATATAAAGTGATGCCAATAAGTCAAATACTATGAAGACTGAAACTACTGGCTCTGACGGCCCATTGCTCCACAATTCCACAGCTGCTTTCATCTTTATCATCAGGCCATTTCCCCCTATTTCCCACTCCCACTTTGCTTTTGCCTACTCATTTTGATGTTCCTCACACATTGTCTTAGTTACTTTTTACTGATTGCTGAGACAAAATACCTGACACCCAAAATTAGGGAAGGAAAGGTTTATTCTTACAGTTTCTCCAGAGTTTCAGTCCATACTTAGGTGGCCCCAAGGCAGCATGGCATGGTGGGGCAGCCATTCATGGCAGCTGCAAAACAGCAAGGCGCGCTGAGGAGAGAGGACAGAAGAGCAAGAGAGAAAGACCCGCGTTCCTTTCACCCTTACAGTGTATGTTGGCTCCACCCCTGGGCAAGTGCAGCACTCACATTGCCAATCCCAGCACCAGACAACAAACCAATCAGGAACACCAGACGCGGCCCCATCAAAAGTATATGAGGACTTGGGGGTACATAATATCACCCAATACACACATACTCTCACCTTAGGGCCTATGCATTTGTCGTCTTCTCTGTCTGCAATGCTTTTTCCCAGATGTCAACATGGCTTGCTCTCTTCATTTAAGTCTCTGTTCTGTCATCTTATCTGAGAGGATTTCCCTGACTACCCTAACTAAAAGAGCACTACTAGCCACTGAGCCTCAATACTTTATTCTTATTATCTCACTTTTTAATGTAATAACTACCACCACATTATAATTTATATACCGAGCAAGACTATAAACAAGATCAGCAACTAAACTTGTACCTGCCATGAAGTTTATTTATTTTTTGTTTTGTGGTACCAGGAATCGAACTCTGGGCCTCATGCTTGCCAGGTAGCTACTGTGTCACTGAGCTATATCCCAGGCCCTACATTTAGAAGTGTATTACTGCATATTTTGAATGAATGTCAATTAGATGAATAAAATTAATGAAAAAACAATTAGCCAGACTATTTTCATGGCAACTAGACACAGTATGATTATTAATCTGTCATGAGGGTTAAAAACTCCAATTTCAAGCCGGGTGTGGTGGCGCATGCCTTTAATCCTAGCACTCGGGAGGCTGAGGTAGGTGGAGTGTTGTGAGTTCAAGGCCGGCTTGGGCTACAACACGAGCGTAAGGCCGGCCTGAGCTACATAGTGCGACCCTGCCTCAAAAAACCAGGGCCGGGAGTTTGGCTCAGTGCCTTAAGCGCCTGCCCTGGCAGGCACGAGGTTGTGAGTTCAATCAAACAAAACAAAAAAAAACCCTCCAATTTCAATAAAAGGAACCTCCCCTTTTATTTAATAAGATGTAAATTGTTACCCTATGAATGTTTCTTCAAATCCTTTTTTCCTATTTTCTAAATATCCTCCAGTGACAACTTTCTCAAGTTTCTGATTTTACTTAGATGAATTTAAAAATATGTGCTGTATTAGTTTTTGTTTTTACACTAATAGAATGCACAATATGAATGCCTATTTAAATTTTTATTCATTTTAAACTTTATGTTAACTTTCCAATTTTATATACACATCTCATTATAAATTTTTGCTTCATTTTAGAACTCTTTATTGACTTTAGCAATTTCAGCTTTAAAAAACCCTCAAGATTTATAAGAGAAGGTACACAAAGTACTCAGCCAAGTAGCATTTATAGCCACATGCAGATATTCAGATTAGCAGAAAAGATAAGCAATTTGCTGTCTTGTGCACCTTCTGTTTGCAGAGACTGAGAGCGCTGGAGCAGCAATCCTGGCATCTTTGTTGCAGTATGACATTGGAACACAAAAACAAAGCCAAATAAGGGGACATTTGTAACTTTGCTAACGCACTGATAAAAGAATTTCATGGGCAAATAAAGTGAGGGGTGGACAAAATGGGAAGAGAAATATTTGTGAAAGTATTTTCCAATTTCTAGTAGGATAGCAGGCTCTAAGAAAACATCTGTCTCTAGACAGATGAGTAGACCAGATGCATGAATATATAATGATACTCACGTAAGTGTGGGTGATATGTACAGGTAACAAAATAGCGTTACAATTCAATATGCTTTATTCTTTTGCCTTCCTGAGAATAAAAAACCTAACCTAGCCATTCTAACCCCAGTGGGAAGAATAGAGTGAAAGTACAATTGCTGATGGGTTATACAATCTGTTCTAAATAACGATGTTTTGATCAATGATTGATTAGCATATAGTAGCAGTCCCATAAGATTGTATTGCCTAGTGATATCGTAACTGTCTTAGTTTGTGTAAGTACTCTGTATGACATTCACACAATTACAAAATCACCTTCCGGATGTATTTCTCAGAACATATCTCTGTCATTAAATGAAGCTATTGGTTGTTTTGTTTTCCCAACCTTAGTGAGCAAGGGAATCAATAAATATCTTTTGGGACATTGAATGAATAACTAAAATTAGAAAAAGGAGACTTCCCATTTTAATACAGCAGGGAAAACACCTTTGTGCAACTACTTGCACATTTAAATAAGGAGATTATCCTGGACATACAAGCAAGCCCACTGTAATCATGAGTCCTCAAGCAGGGAAAAAAGGAGACAAAACAATTAGAACCAGCAAAATGGTGTTACCTGGCTTTTGCTGGTTGTGAAAATTGAAAGGGGATTTCTAGCAAAGAAATATGGGCAGCCTGTAAAAACTGAAAAAGGCAAGAAAATGGTCCCTCCCCAAAAAACTCCATTGAGGAATGCAGCTTTGCCCGTACCTTGAGAGGTATTTTGGATTTATGACCTCCATAACTGTAAAATAATAAATTGTGTTGTTTTAAACCACTATTGTGGTAATTTGTTACAACAGCAATAGAAAATGAATACAAAATTTTTATAGGAAGAATATGCAATTAAATGCAAAAGTACACTAATCTTAAGTGCATGTCATATTTGTCTCTTACAAATTATTGCACAAATATACTGTATCTAACTGTTAGATCAAGCTACAGAACACTCCAGCACTCTGTACGTTTCTGTCCTTCAACTTCCTACTTCATGCATTACAACTCCTAAAAGGGAAAAATGGTTTTTATTTGTTCATTCACAATACTCCTAAGAACACATACATGAAGCTTTCCCTTACATGTAATTTGGTATCCTACAATTTGATTATGGTATCAGCTACCCAGAGTTAGTCCAGACCCCACAAGTTAAGGGCCCAGTCTCACATTTCAGACACCCATTGCAGTTTCAAATTGTGACCTGTACTCTGCCCAACCCGCTATAAACTTTTGTTCCCATGACCTCCTTTCTGGATTGGACTATTTTCTAGAACTCTTACAGAACTCAGGAAAGTGTTTGCCTTACAATTGCCAGTTTATTATAAAAGCATCACCCAAGAGCAGTCAGATGAAAAGATAGATGTGCAGGGTAAGATTTAAGAAGGGGCTGGGAGCTTCCATACTCTCTCTGCACACCATCTTCCCAACACTTCCCTGTGTCCACCAACAAGGAAGTTATCCAAAACACATCATTTAGGGCTCTTTACTGACGTGTTCACTATCAGAATGAAACTATTGGCCAATGGTGACTGAACTTAATCTCCAGTCCCCCTCTTCTCTTGGAAGTGCAGCAGGCTGAAAGTTCACACCTTCTAAGTACATGGTTGGTTCCTCCACTCACTTGTCCCCATCACTTCATTAGCATTAATTTAGCTAAGTCTGAAAAAAGCTTATTATAAGTTAGGACACTCCTTTTACTTCTATTGCTCAAAAAGTCCAAGGGTTTGGGGAACTCTGTACTAGAAATTAGAGACAAAGATCAAATACATGTTTTCTATTGTGTCACAATTTCACAGCCCACAATATCAGTCACTTCTGACTTTTTAAATATTGATAAATTTTGTGTCATCTTAAACGTGTAAATGGAATCACATAGTGTGTAACCTTTCAAAGTTTGTTTCTTTTACCCATCGTAAGATTAATCCATTCAAGAAAGCAATTTGAAATGAACCAGTTGTACTCTTTATTCCTGTCAATTTTTATCATTCCTTTAGCCCTCTCAGAATGTGAGAAGAACCTAGCAGCAAAAGAGGAAAAACTGTACTGTTGAACTTTTCCTTCCAAAACCGGTCATGCATCTTAGAGATAATACTCACGAAAGCCACAGTTTTCATTAGCAAGTTCTAGGTTATATTGGAAGCAGAAAGGAATTTTGTGTTCAACTGAGCCAAAGCTAGAGGAATAAATCATAGAGTTCATTTAAAAAGTTAACTAAGAGTCAGGTGTGGTGGCACATACCTGTAATCCCAGCACTCAGGAGGCTGAGGCGTGAGGATCATTGGGTGAAAGGCAGCCTGGGCTACATAGTGAGCTCATGACTAGCCTAAACTATATAGCAAGACTGTCTGGGGAGAGAGAGAGACAGAAAGAGAGACAGAGACAGAGACTGAGAGACAGAGAGAGAGAGAGACAGAGATATAGAGATTCTAAAGTATATAGGATAAGATATAAGGGCGTTGTCTGAAATATAGAAAAGGTTTCTTTAAAAACCCTTTAGACCGAAGCCTCTTCCTGAAGCCATGATGTTGCATAAGCAACACACATATACCCCTCAAGAGATTAGATATTATCCCAGGGAAGGGCAGAACAGCTCTACAGTTCAATCATGAAAATGAAGAACAAATGAAATGAGAATCCAGAATATATTCTTTGTAATGGAAAAATAATGATTATAATCTGTGACTCTTCTTTGCACAGTTCACTTTTTCAGCATAAGCATAAAGAAGATGTTTTGCAGAAATATCTATAACTTCAGCATTTAGGATTGACATTATCCTTGCTGATTTTTACAGTTTGTTATGGTCTTTACCAATAGATTTCACACTCCTTGAGATGTTGTAACAATACTTTTGTTTCCTGAAACCCTGCATTCTTTAAGACTATGGAAGTATATTTTCAGTCTATTCTAAGATAGTTGCACCTGCTAACATCCTGGCTAAACAACAGTTCACTCATGTGAGAACATAGACACATATTAATTAGTGGGGACACATGATTGAGAAGGGCGTAATACTATAAAAATTTATTTTTAGTAAAACTTCTTGTGTTATATGAGTTTTATTTTTCCTGTATCCTTCTGAATTTCATGACAGATACCCAGTGGCTGATAATAAGGATGCCCTTATAGTTTACCAACATTTGATTTTTAGAGTTCAAGCAAGGGAGTGATTAGAGACGAGCTGAGTCTACAGTAGGAATGTAGTCAATGTTAACTTTTCCAGCCTCCTTCATCCCATGCAGGGGAGTTTAGAGTTAAAAATAAGTATGTAAAATAAATTGGAGGCCAATTCAGGGCAGAAAAAAACAATTAGGAGGATCTTGAAATAATCCAGATAAAAAATGATGGAATTCAGACCTAAACCCCGAAGTAAGAAGATGGAGAAAGAAAAATGGCTTTGACATATATAAAGAACTTGGTAATTGATGGAGAGGCTCAAGGAGAAAGAGGCTCAGGAGAAGCTCAAGGAGAAGGAGAGATTAAGGGACAAGAAATAGATCCCTCAGCTATGGGTCTCTTTCTTACTACATGGAATGTGTCTATTGTATGCCACACTCTGTGGGACTCCATATCTGTAGATCAAGAATTCCCTGAACCCATGGATAATGATGCTGGTTGATGGCTCAATGGAGAGGAAAAGGAAATCTGTACCTGGAGTCAGAGTCTATTCCTATGAGAATAGATCATTGACCCTTTTAGAATGGAATGTAGTTGAATTGCCAAATGACTGGTTGGTCTCTTTGAAGTGCACACTGGCTCAGCATTGGTCTTCATTGCAGTCTTCATTGCTAACAAGTTGGACATTCCAAAATGGCAGTAGCTAGATCATCCTTGGAAAGTGAGAGTGGATGCTGCAGCACTAAGCGTATACCCCGTCTCTGCCACTGGGACCACTCCGTTCATGTGCCAACTATACAGTTCTGTGCTGACTGTAGGCAAGAAAACACAGTTAATATTAACTGGACAAGTAACTTTAGTGTGAAAACTTTGGGGGATATTATCATACGATAGATTCATATTCACACTTCATGCCCACTGCCATATGTCCATCCTTATGCCTTACCTCTACTGTCTCTGATCACTCAGTGTTTTTCTTTACAGGTCATTCACCACTGTTCATAAATCCATATCAGTATTCATTGCCTTTTGCTACTTTTCCTTCCATGCAAAGGAAATGATTAAGTGTATTGTTCAAATCTCTGTCTATGGGGAAGACTGCCCTTTTTCACTATTTTCCAAGACCTATTCTGTCGTCAAGTTTGCATGGCAGTCTGAAGACTTTCCATGTCCAATTTCTGCTTCCTTCCTCTTTTATGTCTCATGTTATTATGCCTTCCACTTCTCATTTTGTCTCAGCATCAGCTTTCCAAAGAAACCAACTGACATCTTTACGATTTTGTAGGAGTCATGTTTAGGGAAATGGAGGAAGAGTTAGTGTACATGTAGAGTGAGGCTTTATCTAGAGAGTTATAATATTAAGAAGAGATAAAAGGAGTAAAGTTCTCTATCCTTGAGAACTTTTGGGGAAAATTGATGGGGTTACTAGATTACCCATAGAGAGTTGTGCAGAATTGATGTCACTTTATTTAGATACAAAGGGAAAGAATAGCCTCAGTAGACCAGAGAATTCCTGCTACAGTGGATAGTAAATGAAGCAATAGATTTTTATGATGTACTCACGAAGAGTGTGAGTATATTAAAAAAATAATAATAATAGCATTGACTAAAGGTACATAATCTGGGTCTGAATTTCATTTCTGCTACCCTAGTTATGGAGCCTTGGCCTAGATTCTGACACCCTCTGAGCCTCAGTGTCCTCATCTGTAAAATGATAATGAAAAGATCTATCTGAGAGGGTTAAGGTGAGTTTGAAATAAAACACTACTGGAGAAGTACTTATCACAATTCTTGACCCAGGTTGCATAGTTTATAAGTGGTTATTTTATTAAATTTTAGGAAACTCATATGTATCACTCCTCAAAGAGTATTAACAGTGAATATTTTGCTCCAGAAGAATTTCAAGCATGTGTTTAAAACTGTGCTCACACAAATTGCGCCACCTTTGTCCTTGCAAACGAATATATCTGTCCAAACTGTGATTTTAATACCCCACTCATTCCCATAGGGAAGAAAAATATTAAAGAAGTCGAACCAGGTTCTTTGTGATATTCTCATACATAGATATAGTAATGCATTGCTATAATTTAGCAGAATCTGTAGTTAGAGATACTTTCAAAAGGATATATCTACTAAATGTATTGAAAAATAGGATTTTTACCTTACTTGTGGCATGTGACACATTAAACTCTGAAGTAACCTTATTCATCACTATGCTCAACACTTAGCATAGTATTTCATTTGCACTCATTTAAACTTGTAGATATGTTTCAATCAAAAAGTGGAAAATTTCTAAATTGCTTAACTTCTATCCCCAGGCAGGGAGTTCATACATTTGTTTCCTGATTTTTATGGTTTCTATTTGCAGCTGTGTTGCTGCAAGATAAATCATACTGGTGCTTGTGGACATGTGTGGCAAAGATAAAAGGTATAACAGCAAGTAAAAGTTTAAGAGACCCAAGGAGAAGCTTGTATTTCATCCCAGGACCTAAGCCTTTGCTCTATTGCTTTTAACTATTCACACCAAAGTCTATATGTCTTGCTCCTCTTTGTGGAGAGGTTGGCTTCATTCCTAGCCAGCAGCTTGAAGTCAGGGTATATTTTGCCTCCACAGGTCTCCTGAATTGTCATGGCTGATGAGTACCTTCAAGATAATGTCTATACCTGAGGTGGTGCAAAGTTGTACAAGCTGGGTCCCTTGTTACACTGTGTTAAAAGTTTGCTTTGTTTACTGCTTCCTCACCTTAATATGGTCTTAGTATATAATAACTTTTTAAAACTTTTATCACATGCCAGGAACTGTCCTAAATTCTTTACATCATGTTTAATGTCATCCTTGCATTAACCCTAACTACTACTATTCAAATGCCCACGTTGCTGATTAAAATCAGAGGCCAACAAAAGTAATTGGCTACAGGAGAAAGTTACTCTGCTGGTAACCTGCCTCTCAGCTGTAAGTCCCTGGAACAGACTAAACTTCTTGGAGACTCTCAGTCTTTATGCTGTTTCTTCTAGTTTTGCAACAGACTCTTAAGAACGTGGCTGAATAGTCTCTTCTTTATGTGTCTTTTATTTTCCACTTCTAAAACAAGTGTGTGTTCTGTTTTAAAATCAGAAAAATAAAGATATGATAAAAATGTAAAATAAATCTACAAGATCGAGTATTCAGCAGAAGTATGCAGCTCCTATTTCAAAAATTATTTAACCTTTGAAAACCTTATTCCCTGCAGCCACCTGTTACAAACTTCATATGCATACAAGGTCACCTGGTGACCTGTTAAAAAGGCACACTCTGACTGAGATTTACATTGGCATCTCAGCTTCTTCATTTCTGACAATCTCCCAGGATTGCTGCTGCTGTTGCCACTCCTGCTGTTGGTTTGTGGAAGACATATTTAGCATTTCTACTTTTTTTTTTTCAGTGTTGAAGATTGAACTCATTGTTTGGACACTGTAGGCAAGCACTCGAACACTGAGCTATACCCTAGACTCATTTTTGTTTTTCTTCTGAGATAGGTTCTTGCTAAGTTCACCAAGCTGACCTCAAACTTGTGATCCTCCACCCTCAGCATTTTGAGTAGCTAGGATGACAGGTATGCATCACTGCATCTGCCCACTTCCCCATTTTTATGCTACAGCAGGCACACCCAGCATTTGGCCTGAACTAGGAATTTTACTCCTCAGCACCACTTCTTTGGGTCCTCCAGACTTGCTCCCTGGATGCTGCACATATCCTAAACCTGATCTATCAACTTAACCTAATGCCGGAGACTCCACACCAACCTAGGCACCCTGATCGTTTCCACCGAGTTCTTTATTCTTGCATTCAAATCACTAAGAACTTCTGAACGAGTTGTTATGGTTTGGATATGGTACCCAAAGGTTCATGTGCTAGAAGTTTGGTCACCACTGTGGTAGAAGGAGATGGAAAGCCTTTAAGAGAGAAGTCCTTAAGTCATTTGGGATCTTGTGGAACCCCTGAACTTTCAAGAGAGCCAGTTGTTTAAAAAGCCTGAGCCTGATCCTGGAATACCTTTCTAGCTTCCGGAATCCTCACTATGTGATCACTTTCCCTCCAACCAACTTCACCTGTGGTAATCCGTCACGAGGCCCTCCCCAGAACCAAGCTGAAACTGATACCGTGTCCCTGAATCTCCACAACTGTGAGCTAAATAATCCTCTTTCCCTCCAAAGTAGCCTGCCTCAAGTATTTCATTAGTAACAACCAACAGATTAATAATGCAGAGGTCAAGGGCTTTCCTCACTCTGCACTACATGCATGTTGATACTTTCTACTCTCCACTGGGTTCCCGCAATACCTTCTCCAAACCTCCTTTCTCAAACTCCAAACAATTTCTCTCACCTAAATTGTCCTCAGCAAATGACCTCATCTCTTACTTTAGAGAGATGTCAGGGGACCTTTATCACAAGCTCTGTCCCCTTCTTTTTTGCTCTCTAAAGTACCTGTGGGGTCTGATAAGCATGGGCCTATTAAATGAAGCAACAAATGAATAATTTTTAAATACCTGGAAGCAGCAACCTAGTTCTCTGTAACTCACCACATCAAACTTCAGAAATGAATAAATAGTCTATGTCTATGTCTGCCTCTTTGCACCACCCTCCCTTTACTCTGTACTGTGTCTTCACCTCACTATTCTTCTGAAACTGCTGCCTTGAAGGTCACCATGGCTCTTCCACCATGAAACCTAACCACATTTTTTAAGGTCTCCGCCTCCTTAACCTCTACATTAAACATTGTTGACCACTTCCCTTTTCTGGTAGAATCGCTCTTCTCCCTAGATTTCTGAGACTCCTCTTCAGCAGACTACAACTCTGCCAATGTTTTTGCTGTCTCTTCAACGATGTGTCCTCTTAATCATCCTGACAGACAGCTCTATCCTATCCATTTCCTAATTCTACTTTTTTTTATTTTATTTTATTATTTTGTGGTATTGAAGATTAAACCAAGGGAAGACTGACCTTTTTTATTGATATTTATTTATTTATTTATTTATTTATTGAAACAGAGTCTTGCTAAATTGCCTAGGCTGGGCTTGAAGTTGTAATACTCCTGCTTCAGTCTTCCTAGTAGCTGAGATTACAGGCATGCACAGCCACATCCAGCTACATATTCTGTTTTGATGAACACATCTCCTAGGATTTCAGTTCTTACTTCTTTGTTCATGAGCCTAAGAATATTCTTCATCCAGCCGGGGCTTTAGCTCAGCAGCACAAGGGTCTGCTTGGCAAGCACAAGGTTGTGAGTTTGATCTCCAGTACCAAAAAAATAAAAAATAGAAATAAAAAATCTTCATCCTTACTCTCCCTCTCTCTCTCTATGTATCTATCTCTCTCCCTCTCCTTCTCTCCCTTCAAATTCATGTCTCAAACATACACACACTCTATCACTTTTCTTTTTTTGTTACAAAGGAGTTGGTCTGTTTTCAAAGATTCAAGAGTACATTTAACACCCAGCATTTTATTTGACTTATAGTTTCTTCCTGTGAAATGGCTCTGTTCCTCCTTATTTCTACTACTATCATGCTTATTAACTCCCCTACAGATAATCAGTAAAAGTGCCTCAGTTGATTTCCCCATATCTTGAGTCTATCCCCACGTCTTCAACTATCCCTTTAATGGCTCCTGTTGCCATTTAGTTATTCTTTCACCACAAATAGAACCTCAAGTGAGTTTTCTAGGCTTTCTCAGTACTGTCAACATTTCTACTTTCTAACCTTTTTTTTTCTTTGTAAATACTGGGGCTTATACCCAGGGCCTCAAGCCTGTTAGGCAAGTCCTCTACTTTGTATTTTGAGACAACATCTTACTAAGTTACCTAGGTTGACCTCAAATTTTGGATCCTCCCACCTCAGCCTTCCTGAAAAACTAGGATTATAAGCATGCACCACCATGCCCAGCTCCACTTTCTTCCTTTTAAAGTATTTTCTTGGAATAGAGATATAATACCATCACAGCAATCATCTATACAGTCCACTGGCATTAATTTTCATAAGAATATGTGAAACTCCAGAGCATATGGCTGGCCCGATCTTGAGTTTTCTGAACTTGTGTAACACATAATTCAAGAGATGTTTAGATTGGTTTAGATTCTTTTGAAGCATAATTTTCTAAGTTATATGTAGAACAGAAGAATTATATAAGAGATACTGGAATTGAATGATTACATTAATAAATATGAAAAAATTCCTGCAAATTTTCACAGTCTTAACAGCTATGTATATAATCAATTGAAGTTTGTAAGTTACTTTTCTCATTTACAAAAAATGGTTTTTTGTAGATGAAATCCAACTGTTTTCAACTCCACAAAGTCTCTCTCATCCTTAATAAGTCCTCTCTTTTTTCCTATCTCGTCTAGTTTTCACCTATTTATCTCTTTTGCTGAATAATCAGATGTCTTGTAGGAGAATCTACACTCTGACTTGTCATTAAAGTATACCCTGTACCCGATTGTTCTCACATTTTTCAATCACCACATAGTAAACTCTCAGTACTGAATGTATGACTGAGTGAACACGGGTTTTTCCTGTTGCCCTGGGCATTCCCACTCATTCTTGTCTCTCCCAACATTCACAGACACATTCATGATTCCTGAATCTAACACTCATGTTGACCTTTGGCTTTTGCTTCAGTCCTATAGGTCTCTAACTCCAACAAGGCATTCACTCTTAGATTCCTCACTGAAAATTTAAATTCAGCATTTCCCTATACAAATTCATCATCCTTTTCATTAACTGACTGGTTCATTTTATACTGCTTATACTCATCAATGAAATGACCATCCTCCTATGTCATAAATTTAGAAATCATCTTACTGTCTTTCTTAGTCATTCTCCCTCCTAAGTGACTTTCAAATCTGTCTCTCATTGTCTTTACCTGATAAGTCCTATTCATCCTTCATGAATTTGCCCCAATATCAGCACTCCTATGACCTTTTCAGTTTTTTTAAAATTAATTTTAGTGGTACATTTTAGATATACATATGATCATATTCATTAGAGGAAATTTGAACCTATACATAGCACTCAGAAAACATAAAGTTTTGAAATCTTTGACTCATCAGATTTCCAATCCCCAAGAAAGAGACCTCCTGGAGGGCAGAGAGGCATATTCTTTTTTTTTTTTTTAATTTTAAAGATAGTAAAATCCAACAAAACATAACAGAATGAAGTCAATCAAAATAATGCAGTAGAACTAGTACAGAGCTTCAAAGAAAGATACTACGAAAACAATAGCTACTATAGTACATCTTGTTATTTTCAGAATAGTTGACCATTCCAACAGGTATAGTAAAATCAAAAAAATAAACAAATAAATAAAAATAAAAGCCATAAAAAACAGAGTATAAAATAAGGCCAAAACAAAATTAATCAGAATAAAGCAAAACAATGAGAACAATATTGGGCCTCAAAGACAAGACAGAAGAGAATCCCCCATTTTTGCTACATTGCGTACTGTCATCTTCCATGGAGATGCTCAGGCTGCTAGCCCCAGGCCTGCAAAAATGAACAAAACAATACTAGCATTTAGTTGTTTTATGTACCTTAGTTGCTATCAATTTCAATTTAGCCAGACCCCCGAAAGAGCCCGTTGCTTTATGGGCATGGGGCGGGGACTTTGTCCTTGATTCTTAACCCGCGTGCTGGTAGGTGTGGGGTGGGGGAGCGCATGTTTCTCTTTCTGGGGTCCACGCCGGTCACGCAGGACCTAGAAGGCAGACTTAATTGTCTTCTGGTTGGAAGCTCTTAGGCCCAGCAGGGCGGGCTCCCGAGAAGCCAATTTCTTTCTCTTCCTGGGGTCCACGCTGGTCGCGCGGGCCCCCAGAAGGCAGTCTTACTTGTCTTCTGGTTGGAGGCACTCAGGTCCGGCGGGGTAGGCTCCTGAGAGGCCCCTTTCTTTCTCTTCCTGTGGTCCACGCCAGTCATGCAGGCCCCCAGAAGGCAGTCTTAGTTGTCTCCTGGTTGGAGGCACCCAGGCGGCTGGTCGAGCTTCCAAGAAGCCCATTTCTTTCTCCTCCTGGGGTCCACGCCAATTGTGTAGACCCTGGGAAGGCAGTCTTAGTTGTCTTCTAGAGAGGCATATTCAATTGTCTTTCATTTTTTGTGATTGCTGACATATGAGAGACCCTCTCTAAATATTTGTGGAGTCAGTGGTGCTTCACTCCTAAGTACTTCATTTTCACTACTGTGACTTTGTCATTGCTCACTTGAATCACAGCAACAGGGATGACGGCTGTTTTTCCCACAAGAATTTCCACCTTCAGACAGCTTCTACACTGTGGTCAGGATGATCTTGTGGAATTCCAATATGAATATGACCCAAATTCATACAGCTGGTGGATGATAGGACAATCTACTAAAATTGCTTATTGCCGAGCTTTAAAGAAAACCAGTAACCCCAACCCAGCCAATCCCATTTATAACTGAGATTTTCCAAATAGAGTCAGGAAACTGTTGAAATGACTGTGCCAAGGTGAAAGTCCTGCACTTCCATCCCTCATATCTTCCAATGTGATTCCTTACCCTACTAAAACACCATAGGCTTAAGAATCAAGAGAAGCTGGGCGTAGTGGCACACACCTTTCATCCCAGCACTTGGGAGGCTGAGACAGGAGAATTGTTGTGAGTTCAAAACAAGCCTGGGCTACAAAGTGAGTTCAAGGCCAGCCTGAACTGCATAGTGAGACCCTGTCTCACAAAATAGGGCCAGGGATTTAGCTCAGTGGCATGAGCACCTGCCTGGCAGGCATGAAGTTGTGAGTTCAATCCCTGGTACCAAAAAGAGAGAGAAAGAGAGAGAGAAAGAGAGAGAGAGAGAGAGAGAGAATCAAGAGAAAGTCCTCAAAGAAGCATGAACAAATTCAAATCTAATATTAAGATGGAAAAATCTTGGTTTGGAATTTCCTTAATGGTAGTTAACATCTGCTGCAGGGATTCCACCACCTTACAACTTTGAAAAGCCATCAAGACAATGGAAGGAAGGCACAATAGAAAGAATGTGCTCTCTACTCAACCAAGTCACTCAGTACGACAGGAAGCAAGCGAAAAACAGGAGCACAAGTCTTCTGATTTTGCTTCAGTTGTAGGCCACATACAAGGTAACCAGAACGTTATCTTTCTTGTGTATTAAAATAATGATGGTGAAGGAAATATTCACTCAATGACATTGGATACGCCATTCTTCTGAACTACAACTAAATTAGGGCTCAATAAGAAGGATAAGAAAATCCTGAAAGATTCTTACATTTCTGGTTGTTGGGCATGGAGATGAGGAGTCTAAAGGAGAAAAAAATAGACATTCATGAAGATTTCAGAAACTGAGATAGTAAGCTCACTTCTGTGACCTTTCAATATCCAAGCTGAATGAATATGGGTAGCTACTAGCGATACAGGAGCAAACAACCCTGAACCACAATGGCATAAAACTGAAGACACTGATTTCTTACTTTATTCATCCACAGTTGGCTCTGTAGGATTTACTCTATATATAGACATCCTAGTTAAAGAACTAGACAATTTGAGAGAGAAATCGTCAGAAACCATGTTGTCCAATAAAAACATACAGCAAATCAATTATTAGAGCTACATATATAATTCTATTTTTTTCATAGCTATATTTTAAACAGTCAAAAGAGTCAGTTAAGGTAAATTTAATAATACCTTTCACATAAACTACTATGTTTAAAATATTATCTTCTCAGTAAGTAACAAGCAGAAAGTACTGATAAGGCATTTCATATGCATTTTTAAACTGAGTCTTTGAAATCTGTTGCTTACATTTACACACCATCCCAGTTTGGACTAACCACATTTAAGTACTCAATGGCTACGCTATCAGGTACTTCTTGGGGTCTCCGGAGTAAATCTAGTCACTGGCAGAGGGAAGAGAGCTCCAAAAGGTCCTACAGCACCAGTGAAATGATAAACATAGATTTGGTCACAGGACAACACCCAAACTGAAAGGGTTGGGAAGCATACTCCTAGTATGTTCCCATAAAAGAGAGATCTGGGAAAACACAGTGTGAAACCTCCAGGGCTGCTACATTTGCCTCATGAGTAAAATCTATACTAGCAAAAGTCACTATAACCATTACGTTAGCAAAGCCAGATTCTTCAGAGATAATCAGGTTAAGGATCTCATATTGTTTCTTCCCACAATACATTTAAACCAGTTTTCTGAAAGTAAACCTTTCCCCACCCCCTCATGGACTCACAGGAAGCTTTATTACAGTTTCCAGTTTCTCTCTGATAAAAAAAAAAAGGGTCCTCCAGTCACTTTGAGTCACAAGACCATTCCCTGACTCAGTAATACTCTGAGCCTCATTCAAAATTGGGACTGTCCTTGTAACTCAGGGCTTCCAGGCTTGAGAAGCCTATAGCAGGTGGGGAGGGGGAATGCTGATATAATAAGGTCCTCTCTTGTTCTTGCCCTTGCCTTTGTCCCTGCTAACTGAAATCTCCATGGAGGATTCAGGTCTTCTACCTGGCAATATGACGCACAGTTGCAAAAGAAAGACAAAGAGTGAGTATTCTGCAGTTGAGGAGCTCTGGGATGACCAATGTTCTCCGTGGAACAAAAGGCCACAAGTCCAAAAGCTTATGAATTTCATTGGTATCAATCAAGGAGGTGGGTGCTAGGGAAAGGAAACTTACAGTAGGTAGTAGCTGTAAGGAGAAGCAGAGCAATTTTGTACCAGGCACAAAGGCCCTCCAATTAGCAGTGCAATGCACAGCTTGATGTATGCAAGGCTGGCACCTTTACTACCAGGAAGTTATAATGTTTTCTGAGTCCCATAGCCTCAGTTGAGATGTTATGTCATGTCTTAGCCCTAGAGTCACACATTGAGCCCCCATTCTAGCCATCAGCACAGGGGCTATTCTCACCCAGGTGCTGTTGCCTTGCTAATTAGTGAGACCACCAGTGCCTAGGCCAGAATCAATCACATTCTTCTGGCCAGTTAAGGGAATATGTGCTTCTATATAACCTGCTCTGCATGTCACAGTGAATAGGGTTGAGGTAAAGGTCAGGCAAAATGGAGGCCAAGGGCTTCATTTTGGGGGAGAGTGCAGCTTGGCAGTCTCCCACAGCAGCTACCTTCAGTGTTTCTACAAATGAAGTGGAATGGAGCCAAGGGGAAGCATGGGGTAGGAAATGTCCCACTTTCTTGGGACCTAATCTAGTGTCAGTCTCCTTTCATCCTACTTCCTCTTCAGGGGACCTTGGTGAATTTTCAGAGACATCATTCCACTTCACTCCCTTGCCAGCAATGTTAGGGTTATTTCCCAGGAGGGAGGCCATGTGTATTCCTGTGACTGGCTGCCCACATTTTCTCCTTTGGTCTTGAGGATCCAAAATCATCTCCTTTGTTGAGATCACACCTTTGCTGTTCAGGCAACCTCTTTGGGTGGATTTTTAAAGCCTCATATACCTCTTTCAACTATGGCCCACACTGCCAAACACTCACACCTGCAGCCTTTCCCGACAGTGAAGGAGCCCAGGCCAATTCCAATGTGGCCTCCTCTCCTCAACTCAACTCCCTAGGTACCTGACAGTCACAACCTCTGACCTTTAGGCTATTTGCATCCATCACCTGCCATCAACCTCTGTGCTGCACATACTCCAGGAGACACAGGTGAAGGTCTGAGTCTTCTTGACAGCCTCTGTGATCTCCTGCAGGTACGGGTAGTGTATTGGATGATATGCTATGTACCCTCAAGTCCTCATACTTTTGATGGGTCTGAGTCTAGTGCTTGTGTTCAGTTTGTTGTCTAGCGCTGGGATTGGCAATGTGAGCATTGCACACCCCCAGGTGTAGATCCGAGATACAGTGTAAGGGAATGCTGGTCTTCCTCTTCTGCGCTTCCGCCCGCCCTCTTCTCTCTCTCGCCAGCGCGCCTTGCAGCTTGCAGCCCCCATGAATGGCAGCTCCTCCACACCACACTGACTTGGAGCCAACTAATGGACTGAAACTCCCAAGAAACAGTAAGAATAAAGCTTTCCTTCCCTAATTTTGGGCGTCAGGTATTTTGTCTCGGCAACGAGCGAAAAGTAACTAAGACAGGTAGGAACCCTCACACCACTCCCATGGAAGGGATAGGAAAATGCCACTGTATGAACATTGCTTCTGCCAAGAATCTCCCCGTAATGTCCTGCTTTTCTCTCAGATTCTTCAGCCTTTATGGATCTTTCAAATGAAAGAATAAGGTTTTTAGCTATCTGTGGAACAAAAGGCCACAGAAGGACTTTTAGCTATCTCTTTGCAAATTCCGCATTGTTTTGATGTGGGAGTACTTGTCACCTACTATTTGATTCTAGTCCTTTCGAGAGTTTCAGTTGATCAGAGACAAAAAAAGAATCTCATTTTAGCACCTTAGTAAACTGCTATATATTAAGCATTCATGCTAGTGTCAGTCATTTTCCTTACATCATTTTATTTAATTCTCACATCATTGGTACAAGGTAGGTGACAATATCTTTCTAATACAGGTATGGATACAACATTCAGAGAGCTTTGACCTATTTACTGACTATGAATTGTGACTTCTCTTCCATTTCAGGTGGGAAAAATCCAGAACCATTAAAAATTATTCAACTTTGGGGGATTGTAGGAGGGACTAGAGACTCCTTTGTCAAACTTTGAAGCAAACATTGCTTTCATTGTAATATAAACTCATCAGTCAGCTCTTGTGTTTGCATCATTTTGGCCTTTCATGGGAAACTTATTCAGTTTCATGAATTTGCACACATCAGAGAGTCCACTTCCTCTGTGTTGCCATTCAGTACAGAGAACTTCTCCAATTACACAAAACTTCTGACTAAACAAAACTGAACTGACCAGAACTGTAAAATAACAAAATTTATTTCTATATTCCAATTTTAAAAAGACAATTCACAACAAAGACCAATAGGAGAGATTTGAAAGTGGGAAATTTAGAAGAAAATAACTCAAGCAACTTCATACAATTCTTATGAAGTCAGGAGTTTGGCCCTACAGCTTTAGGAAGGCTGTTCAGCTAAAGACTTAACATTAGGACAGTGTCCACTTAACACTCAAAGAATGAGAAGTCTCAACTGGAACACTGCATTCCCAAAGCATTCTTGTGTATGTAGATTTTCTTCTCAGATGCTGTTCACCTACCTGAAGATGAGGGATAATGCTTTAACCTGCTGACCACCTGGACCAGCCAGGAAGAACATGGAGAACAGGGGATCTCAGCAGAGAAAGACATGGTAGCTACTCATCCTGAGTGGTACTTGCACCAGTCACGCCCCAAATACAAAGCCACCACTGAGCAAAGTGAAATTGACATGCATTAAATTTCATGTTGTTAAAATGTACGATTTGATAAGTTTTGATATGAAACTATTACCACAAGCCAGGTAAATCAACAAAGTCATTCCTCTCAAAAATTTCCTCTTCTCTTAGTAATTCCTTTTACCCACTCTTCTCTGCCCTCCCTATCCCCAGAGAGCCGCTGGTCTGTTGCATTGTAGTGTGCATTTTCTAGAATCTTACATCAACAGAATTATGCCATATGTACTCTTTTATATCTGGCTTTTTTTGTCACTCACCATATTTATTTTGATATTTGTTTATATTGTACACACTGGTAGTTTACTTCTTATTTCTTGGTAGCATTCCTGAATGAACATAAGGAATTTGTTCCTTTGCTGATCTTTTGTCTAATATTTGGGTCATTATCTAGTTTTGACTACTACAGATTAGACTGAGAGAAACTTTCATGTGCAAGTTTATTTATTTGGTTGTTGTTGTTGTTGTTGTTTTTGGTACCGGGGATCGAACTCACAACCTCACACTGGCCAGGCAGGCACTTAAGCCACTGAGCCAAATCCCCAGCCTTTCATGTGCAAGTTTAATATGGGCATATATGCTTTCATTTCTCTTGGGTGTATAGCTAGGAGTGGGTGGTATATGTTTAACAGCTTTTTAAAGTAACTGTCAAGTTGTTCTCTAAAGTAGTTGTACCATATTACTTTCCCAGTATCAGCACATGAGAGTTTCAGTTCCTCCATATCCTTTGTCAACACTTGGCAATAGTCTTTACAATTTTGGCCATTTCAATAAGTGTACCATGGTATCTCATTATAGTTTTAATTTTTGTTTCCCTAATGACTGATAATATTAAGCATCTTTTCATGCATTAACTTGCCATGCATCTATCTTGGCAATGTGCCACTCCTTTTATTGCATTCTTTGGCTTTTGATCATGCAGCAGCTTTCTCCTGTGTATATGCTCTGAATTCAGTATCGGTAGAATTAGAAGATTAGAATTAGAAAAAAATTGCTTTGCTTTGCTTTGTTTTGTTTTGTTTTTTGAGACTAGGTCTTGCTATATAGTTCAGACTGGCCTTGAACTCACTATGTAGCCCAAGCCGGCCTCAAACTTGTGAAGATTCTCTTTCCTCAGCCTCCCAAGTGCCAGGATGACAGGTATGTGCCTCCATACCTGGCTTAAAAGTTTTAAGTACATACAAGTTATGATTTGGATCTGAAATTCCCCCAAAGGCTCATGAGCCAAAGACTTGGTCCATAGCTAATAGTACTATTGAGAGGCACTGAAAATTTCACAAGTAGTGTTGCTAGCTACTCAAGTCAGAAATTCTCCCCAAACAAATCAAGGCCATTAATTTTGGTGAAAGAAAAAGGGCTTTATTCAAAGCTAGCTCCAAGGACATGGAGGGCCTCATATCACCACAGGTCGCCATCTCACTGTGTCCAGGGTATGAAAGTCTTCTATAGTAAGGAAGAGAGGGCAAAGGGAATGCAATGAGACAAGAGACAACTCCAAGCATTTTTTCATCCTTGCAGTCCTTTTCTGCTCCCTCTCTTCCCTGTGAAAACAAAAGGAAATTGGACTTTGACCCCCTGGAGCCAAAAGCTGCATATCCTGCCCACTCACCTGGGCTGAGGAGAGGAGGGGAAGAGAGGATGGCAATTACACCACCTCACCTAAGAAAATTTGGAGAAGTGCCTTCCCTCTAAATGAAATTTCTTTTTAGCCAGGTGTAGGCTCACAGCTACAATCACAGCACTCAGCTGGAACAGGAGGATCGCTATGAGTTTGAAGCCAGCCTGGGCTATATAAGTGAATTCAAGGCCAACCTGAACTATGTAGTGAAACCTTGACTCAAAAATAAATAAATAAACAAAATTAAGTTCCTTTTTGCCCTGCCTATTACAATGGGACTTAGTTGGAGGAAGTAAGCCAGAGAGACCTTATCCTTAAAGAGTATATTGGAACCCTGGCCCCTTCTCTCTCTCCCTTTATTGGGTGTTGTAAGGTTAGCAGTTTTCCTCTGCCACACCTTTCTACCCATGATGCTTCTGCTTTCAAAGACCTAAAACTAGTGGAGCCACCCAACTCGTGGACTGAAGCAAACTGTGAGCTAAAATAAATCTTTTCTCCTCTAAGTTGATTTTCTCCCAGTGATGTGATGGGAAACTAACCCAATCTATAAGTACACAAATATATATACATCTGTATAGTGTACACATGCTAATCAACCCAGGAAATGTTTTGCAACATAATGTTAGAGAATAAAATCCCCAGCAGCCTCAAAACCAGTATCCGCAGGGCAGAGCTACTTCCTCAATTATATCTGACCAGAGAAGTTTCCCTTTCATCAAAGAAAACCCTAGACCCCAGTGTCATGGTTGGCTGCAGCCTAAGAGGAAATGTTGTTGCAGCTGATAAGATGTAAATGGTGGGCACTGTATGAAGGACTCCTGTGGCAACAAGATAGACAACCAAATGTGACGATCAAATGTCTATGACAGAGCAGAGTGCTTAAGTGCATGGATTCAGCGGCCAGGCTGTCGTGGCATTGTCTTCTCCTACTACTGACTCAAGGCTCTTGGGCAAGTTAACTTTATTTTCTTCAATTGAAAAATGAAGACGAAACTGCCTCACATGATCATTATTCAAGTTAAGTAATAAATTTGGTATATGAAGGGACATTTTAACAAGAAGGGAAAAAGCATTAACCCAGGACCAGTCAGACTTGTACACTGTGCTAAGTGACAAATTCCTCACTATGCGTTATGACTTTGAACTTCAAGTCACTTCTCTTCTCTGTAAAATGGAAACAATGTGTTAAAAATCTCCTGGTGCCGCAGTCCTGACAGTCAGGGCCATGAAGGGATGGGGAGCAAGCAGAATGCTGGGCCCTTACTTAGTACTCATTAAAAGCTTCCTTTGTGTTTTCTTCTGAGATAGGCAGGAATTTAAAAGCCGTTTTTTTAATTTTAAAATGAAAAAAGAACAAAAACAATGATACAGAATTTCAGAACAAAACAAAGAGATTAGCAATGGCTAATACATTGCATATGGTTATCTTCAAAGTAGTTGCTCAGATTACAAGATATAGGCATGAAAAAAATGGTCAAACAATGAAAGCACAAACTGCTTTTTGGTGAATGACAGAGTTTAGTAATTATCTATCATATATATATATTTTTTTCCTTTGTTTCTTTTCTCCTTTCCCCCATCCCGGTTGCTCTTTCCCTTTGAGCAGTTTCTTATCTTTTCATTTTCACAATAGCTATTGTACATTTTGGATCTTATTTGCTCTTTCAATTTTTTTACACTAGAGAGACAATACAATGTTTACACATGTGAGTCTAATTTATTTCACTTATGAGTATGGTCTCAAGTTGCATCTATTTACCTATAAAAGCCTTGAGTTTACCCTTCTGTATAACTGAGTAGTACTCCATTGTATAAAAATATCACATCTTTTTTTATCCATTCCATGGTCGATGGGCATTTGAGCTGTTTCCAAGATTTAGCTATTACAAACGTGCTGCTATAAACATGGGTGCACATATATCACTGTGGTATGATGTTTTCAATTCTTCTGGGAAAATACCCAGAAGGGGAATAGCTGGATTGAATGGAACCTCCAATCCTAGTTTTTTGAGGAATATCCACACTGATTTCCACAGTGGTTGTACCAGTCTACACTCCCATCAAAAGTGGAGAAGAGTTCCTTATTCCCCACAGTCCCACCAGCATTTGTTATTGGTTGATTTCTTGATGATAGCCATTCTTTTTGGAGTGAAATAGAATCTCAGTGTTGTTTTAATTTGCATTTCTCAAATGACCAGTGATGTTGAACATTTTTTCATATATTTATTTTCCATTTGTATTTCTTCATCTGAGAAGTTTGTATTCATCTCAGATGCCCATTTTTGGATTGGGTTTTTTAATTTGGGGCACCTGATTTTTTCAATTCTTTATATGTTCTAGATAGAAGTTCTTTGTTTAAGGGACATTTGACTAAAATTTTTCCCACTCTGTGGGTTTCCTTTTCACTCTGTTGATGATTTTTAAAAGTCATTTTTGCTATGAACCATGACACTTCACTTGGGCCTACAGATGCCCAGTAGGTAATTCAAAGCAGAACAAAGTTGAACTTCCATTTTTATCCTTTGTTATTGTTCATTTGGGTCCTTTATCTTCTCTTCTCTGCACAGGTGTACACTGATATTTAGGGAGTATCTAAGAGCTGGTCACACAGGTTTGGTTAACCCTAAATTTATAGTATCTCATCCCCTTCAAGATTGAGGACCCCACAATAAGAGGTTTACAGGGACACTAAGCTACACTGTGAAGATTACAGCCATTGTTCTAAGCCTATTGATCACAGGTTTAGATTCCAGGAAAGGAAGAGCCCCACACTACTGAGACCCCACAAAAAGGGTCAATTTCTTCCTAGAAATAGAACCATCCCTCAGCCATAAGGATTCCAGAACTGCGACACAGGACTGCGATAATCAAGTGGATCCAACCCACCAGCTAATCCTTAAAGGCTGGCCTCCCACTTTCTCAGGCAGGCCATTCTGAAGCTCTGTATGAGAGTATGCCCCCTCCAGTTAGTTAAGCTGGAGTCCTTTTCTATCTTCCCTCTAACTTCCCATTAAAGCTTTTTCCCTTTAGATTTGTGCTTTAGTTTTAATTACCATCATCACTAAAAGCAAGAACCCACATTAGCCAACCTGGATTATAAACTTCAACTGAATTCTTATTTTCATAGTGTAGAGTGGTGAGAGCAGACAGAAGGTGCTTGTCTCTATGGGTGAACTGATTACCCTAAGCTCAGGTCAGTATATAAGGACATTTTTATGACTCCATTTATTTCATTCCAATAACTATATAGGGTACCTAATATGCACAAGCACTGAATTAAGTGTTGGAAGAATTGATAAAATTGTAAAACATGGGCAATTTTCTGATTCCAAAGACAAAACCCTAAAGCAGAAAACAGGATAGATGCTGCCAGACAACATGTGATGTGATAAATGCAGAGTGCAAATAGATGCTAGAGAAATTCAGAAGTAGAGAGTCTACCATAGAAGTAGGAGTCTAACTAAGAATGCAAAAGCCAGAGAGTCAGGGGTTAGATTCCTAGACCATGCAGCTGGTATGTCAGGCTACAGAAGCATGACCTACCTTCCTGGCACAAACAAGGGACCAATATGGCTGGTTTTGAGGGTGGAGAAAGGAGACATTCTTTCAGAAAGGTAGTCTGGGGCCATTTTGATAAGAGCTTCGTGTGCTAGACTATTACATTGATGTCTAAACTGTAACCAGTGGAGAGTCAAGCAATTTACTGGTAGTTTTTAATTTTAATGTTGATAAAAATTTTCCACCTAGGAAGTAAAGAAGAAGGAAGAGAATTACAACAAATATATAGGCCCAAATATACACTTAGGGATCAGAATTCTTGAAATCAGGGCTCAGGCATATGCTCAGAGAAAAAATTCCCAGGCAATTCTAACACAGAGGAAAAGTAAAAAAAAAAAAAAAAAAAAAAAAAAAAAAAAAAAAAAAAAAAAAAAAAAAAAAAAAAAAAAAAAAAAAAAAAAAAAAAAAAAAAAAAAAAAAAAAAAAAAAAAAAAAAAAAAAAAAAAAAAAAAAAAAAAAAAAAAAAGTACTGACAGCCAAAAAGCCCGAATTACTTTATGCATTCTATAGTGTGGGACTAGAAGAAAGGAAACAATTTGTTGAGGGCCCACCTGTGCTGGGTGACTTCTGGGTATGACTTCACTTATTCTTAACAACAACATTATTAACATTATTATTTTTATTTTAGAGACAAAGAAACTATTACAGTTTAGAGCTGGAATGTCCCCAAAAGGTTCTTGTGGTAATGGTCTGGTCCCCAATGTAGCTTTATTGGGAAGTGAGGTCTAGTGGAATGTCATCTGTCATTTGGGGTAGTTCCCTGAAGGAGATAATGGGACCTGACCACTTCCTCTTTCTTTCTTTTTTCAAATGCTAGCCAATGAGATAAACATTTACCTCTGTCACATGCGCCCCACCGTTATGTGATGCTTCACCATAGGCCCAAAAGCAATGGGCCTGCCAATCAACCATGGACTAAAACCTCTAAAACACTGAACCAGAATAAACCTTCTATGTATATAAGTTGATTGTCTCAGGTGCTTGTTACAAAGAAGGAAATTCGACTAACCCAGAAGCTGATACTCAGACATGTTGCGAAAGCAGTCACACACTGAGGATTTGAACCCAGTCGGAGGACCCAGCCTCCGGGACCGCTGCATTTCTGAGTGTATCACAACATTTCCCCCCATGAACATCTGTGTGCATCTTCCCATGTAACTTACCACAGCTCAAACTAAGTAACAAATGTGGTATCAAAAAATTATTTCTTTCCACTCTCTTTCCTCTCTTCTAGTGACATCTAAATTTTATCTTCCCCTTCCCCTGAAACTGGGCTAAAACTACCAAGGGCTTAATTGTGTGCCTTGTTTTTTTTAAAGTCAGGTAAAAATTTTCATAACTTTCTCTTTCTATTATTCTTTTCTCTACAACTTCTCCTAATAGAAGCTACCCACTTTGAAACTATTCAGAGAAGAACACAAAATAAAATCTAAAATATTAAAAATTTACTTTCGGGATTTTCTTTTTACCCTTACACTATCAGGTACTGTGTACATTAGGTGTAACACAAAATCCAAAAGAAATGCTGTTGATGCTCTGTTTGACTTTTTAACTGGCAAACACTGAGAAGTCATTTGTCTCAATTTAAGCAAGTTCATCATTCTACTTTCAGAAGCTATTCTCAGTGGTAGAACTTTAGCCACCACATATATATATATATATATGGTATGAGTCTCTGTGTGCCTAAAAGAGAAACTTAGCATCTGTTCTTAAATCAGAACTGTATTTTACATGTATGTGTAAGATTCTCACTTTATATGTGTCTTATTTTTCCTCCCAAAGGGTGTTACATTTTTCAGATGGAGCGCTTACTTTTTTGATTTATTCAGTTACATGATACAAGGAGAAATTTACCTCCTTATGTAAACTTTCTTCATTCCTCCTCCATTGATTATTACACAGTCTGCTTTCTTCCCATTCTTAACTAGAACCCTGAATAAAAGCTAGCCACTCTCTCTTTTTGGCTTCAGATGCTCTTCAACTGGAACTGAATTGTCCACATCACTGAGTGTCATGTCTGCAAACTGGGGCTCAGGCCCATGTGAATTAGTCTATTACTATGCCTCACTGGGCCTGAGCTTGATTTCTAAGCATAAGAGTTCACACATAAGAACCACATCTCTAAAGATTCACCTTGTCAAAGGACACGTTCTTCTCACCAAGAGGAATTAATTACAAGTTAGGAAGCCTTGATTACTTTGTGTGTGTGTGCACATGTGACTGGGAATTGAAACCAGGGCCTTCACGGTGAGCTTTCTTATTCTCAGTGCTTTTTTACTTTTTATTTTGAGACACAAAGTTGCTAAATTGCCCAAGACACACTGAAATTTGTGAACCTCCTGACTCAGCCTCTTAGTGCTGGGATTACAGGTGTGCATCACAATGCCTAGCTTGATAATGGTTTCAATGCTTGCATGGTCACTGTGTACAAATGTAGAGTTCTGTGACACAAGGCCCAGGGGCATAAGTCACCTAGAATGCAGTGGTGTGGAACTATGCACATTCTATTCAACTTTCCGTAGAAGCCCCTTACTAGGAAACTTCTTTCCCTTATTGTGAATAGTTTTCTTCATCCCAAATGGAAGCTTTGCTTGCCAGAATATTGTAATCAAGTTGGTATATATTAAAAATTAATAATAGAGGTTGCCCATGAATTTTCCTGTTCTTTAAACTTTATCTTCAATTTTAGAATGTTTTACTATTTCTTAAATAGAATTTTGCTTTAAAAAATCTTAAAGCCATTGAAATGATTTGAGAGACGAAAGGTAGTATTATTACTCAGTAACTGAAAGTAAGTCATAGAAAAGGAGAGTCACTAATGACAGGCAAAACAATCATCGCACTGAAAAGAACTACACTAAGTTTATTTCAAAACACAAGATTGACTCCATATGAATAAATATTTTACATTGAATGTAGAAAAAATATTGTTCCTATTCGATAAAGCCAGTGTGCTCACCAATCAGAGAAAAAGAGTCCTTTACCTTTAGGCCATTGACAAAATAAGCCAGGACTATGGACAATCTCAGGAGTGGGACAGGGAAAATAAGGAGGGCAGACGAGGAGCTGATAAAATCAGGAAGAAAATTCTACTTGCTTTTCCTTAATGGGGTCATAACATTAAAAATCTAGAGTTGGGAAAATATACCTTCATACACATGCTTGATTTTATGGGTACTATCATTCTCAATTTTATGAAACATCACTAGTTAGTTTGTTTGGATCTAGTTGTTAGTATGTTTGGATCTAGGACAGTTTTCTCTAATTCTGAGGCCTGGAGCCAAATGAAAGCTGCTACTGTTCGTGCTTTAAACTCAGATAGAACCACAGGATCACGACCTGGAGCATTGATTGTGACACTGTCATTTAACAGTTACCACCACAAAGCTCTGTAGATCAGAGTCCTTTCAGTGTTGATAGAAGCCAGTCATGGCCAGGGACATAGCTCAGCAGCAAGGCAGCTGCCTGGTAAGAGCAAGGTCGTGAGTATGATCCCCAGTACCAAAAAAAAATAAAATAAGAAAACTTATAAGCCAATCATTTAACTCTGGGCTTTGCTGCTTTCAGATCTGGAAATAACCCTCAGCTACTCCTGGCTCCCTGAGGTCATTCTTTCAAAAGTAAAAAGCAATAGAAGGTATAATGCTAAAAACCACCACTGTTCTCAGGACGTGTTTGTGCAGGGTAGTGGATTAGGAAGACTGTCCCCTCTCCATTTCCTTATATGAGCCCCTGACCAAAAAAAAAGGTGACTAAACCGAACAGAAGAGGCTCAAATGCAGGGCTCCTGGTATAGACTGGCAACAGCTTCGAGGGAGGTACTGCCTCAGGCTGTGACACATCTGAGGTCGTCTGAAGGCCAAGACTTAGACAGAGGAGGACACCAGCAGGACAATGAGAGACACTTTCACTTGCATAGGTACTAGGGTTATGGGGAACTTTAGGTGTTCAGCTGGGTGGGACCACCTTTGCTTTCCAGAAGGGGCCTTGAGTCCTGAAAAGGCTAAGCAGCCTTATGTGGATCACACAACTTGTTATAAGGTTTGGGGTCAGAAAGAGGCAGGAAGGCTGTGGTGAGCAAGGCAGTGCAGGTGGACACTGTGCGCCACGTGATTAGCTGCATGCAGGCGGAGCTCCCCACCCGGGGCCTCTGAGGGTGAATCGTCACACAAGTGGACAGGTCCTGGACCGAGCTTATCCATGGGCTTCCTTGAGGAGGGCATGAGGACCAGCAGGTTTGCCCTCACTTGCCAGTCCGTGAGGCCACCTGGATGGCTTTGATCCAATCAGTACGCTCCTTAGGGGTGGCTGCTTGCAAGAAGTAATGAACTTCATCAGCTGTGATGATCTCGAAAAGGTTCTCTTCATCACTCTTCTTGCCTGGTAAAGGAGAAAGCATGTGGCAGTCAGCTGACCTGTCCTCCTTCTGCACAAAACACGTAGTTTAGTTTAGTTTTGTTTTGGTATTTTTTTTGGTGCCCTTAAGGTACCCAATGTGGTTTCCAAATGTACAAATATTGTATAATTGCGTATATTAATTTCATGAGTATATACATGATATTCATATAGGTGGGGACTTTGCATGAGCATATATTTTTTTAAGAAATAAATAAAATACTCAAGGAGAAACATTTTCTTTCACAGTTTATAAGTAAATTAAGTTCCTCATTTCTTCTGTTCATAACATAAACCAAGGTCTGACCCTAATTTATACATGATCATACATAAAATAAATATAAATATAAGTATGTGGAGATATATATATATATAGATATAGATAGATAGATAGATAGATAGATAGATAGATAGATATCCTGAGGCAAGAGGATCACAAATGTGAGCCAGCCTGGGCAACTTAGCAACTTTGTGAGACCCTGTCTCAAAATTTAAAAAAATAAATAAAAAAACAAACAGGCTGTTCATGTAACTCCGAAAAAAAAAAAAAAAAAAACCTTGGGTTCAATCTCCAGTACCACAGAAAAACAAACCAGTAAACAGATCTAATACCACTACCAGAAGTATAGTCTTAAACTGGTTTTTATCACAGTTCAGAGCTCCCACTGAAAGATTAAAAGTCAATAAGCTAACCAGTACTGTAACAAGTCTTCAAATGGAAAAGCTTCCTACTTTGAAATTAAAACACTGTTTAAGGAGGTTGGGCGGAAGAGCCAGATGTAGTGAAAATCCGGGCCTTCACAGCTACAGAGTTTCCTTGTCTACCTTTACAACACTGTCAACCCGAAATGGCAAAATGAAACTAGGGATCGGGCTGTAGAAATCACACTTCCCAGTGATTCCGTTTGTCTGGAGAAATCTGTCTGCTGCCGCATGATTAACTCTGTGTGTCATCATAAGCTCATAACCTGGAAAGAACTGGAGCTCATCCCATGTAGCCCTTCATCTTCAGAGGAACCAGGTCCTGAGAGTGAGCTGCTTTACTGTGGGTTGGGTGAAAGACTGGGTGCTACGGACCCACCTGGAACTGGGTTCTCCTTCCACTCACCACACTGCCTCACTGCACAAATGCTCCTTCTGTTGGAAAGGATTTCCTAGTCTGTGTAAGTAGAAGAGCTCCTTTCAAAATGTCAGTGTCAGGAGCTAACAACCTTTCCATCTAAACCAGTTCTGAAGGGATGGATTTTCTCAGCATTGCTTAGGGATTTTCTGGCATCCACAAAATCACTCTAATTCCTGAGGGCAGGGTCAGCTCTTAGGAGAGAATACAAGGAGCTCTTCTTCTCTGCAAGGTCTTCAGACAGAATATCCATGCAAGATTATCACTGACTAGCTGGGGGCGTGGTGGTGCATGCCGTTAATCCCAGCACTTGGGAGGCTGAGGCAGGAAGATCGTTGTGAGTTAAAGACAAAACTGGGCTACAAAGTAAGTTCAAGGCCAGCCTGAACCACATAGTGAGACCCTGTTTCAAAAAAATACAACCGGGGGTTTAGTTCAGTGGCATAAGCACCCACCTGGCAGGTGTGAAGTTGTGAGTTCGATCCCTGGTACCACAAAAAAAAAAAAAAAAAAAAAAAAAAAAAAACAAAGATTATCCCTGACTCATTGGTTGACATTGGTTCAGAGTGCACAGGTATGGGGAGGCAGTCTGAGTAGACACTCTTTTCTCCCATACAAATTCATTCTTACCCTCTGGGCTGCTCTCCACTGAAGTCACCACACACCCACGCAAGTGAACTGCTCCAAGGGGATCTTCCCCCTAGAAGAGAAAGGGTTTGTCTGTTATGTTTCCAAAGTGCAGTGCATGAATATCTTGTTTTATTAGTACAAAACCCACACAGATTCACTCTGATATATATCATGTTCCCCAATAAGTAAGGGCAGAAGGAACTTAAAGAAAACCAGATCTCCCACTCCACTTCAGTGAGGCCATGGAGCCTGCCTGAGAATATACAAGTCAACCTGGACTTCCAATCTGGAGGAATATGGCAGGGGAAGTAGCGATTGAAATCATTCCATTTCACTAGGGAAGAGCTGCCTGTTTCTAGCATGTAACGTCATAACATAACCCTCCCAGAAGCAAATCAAAGAGCCCTGCACTGAAGCAGAGAAGAAGTACCCAATACTGAAAAAACTGTCTTTATGCTTTAGAGTTGGCTCCTTTTACAAAATAAAAAGCCTTCTTCAACTATCAACACCACAAATTGACGGACTTCAGCAATGTGCTTATCAAAGTTGGCCTGGAAGAGAAATTATCACTTATTTGTGTACTATAAACCACAACTAGCATGTTGGACTGATTGCATATCCCTGAAAATATCAGGTTGGGGCAAACAAGAAAAATTGTGTCAAATTAATCAAACAAATTATAACCTAGTGATATTTTCTTCCATTCTTGAGCTTATACGAGCCTCAAAGTCCCAAGAAGGCAGATCTTTGCATTGAAAGGTAGTAGAAAAATGTAAAGAAGGATGAGAGAGAAGTAGGATGGAAGCGAAGATGGAAATAACAGCAGAGCTGAAAGGGAAGTGGGAAGCATACCTCATAAATGAAGAAAAGGCTTCTGCTTGAGTGGATTTAAATAGCAAAGAATGTCACTCACCCCTGCAGGGTCATAGTAGTGTAGATAGGCAGGGTCTTCCCTCAGAATGAATTTTCTCACTTTCCAGTTTTTCCTCCTATGCCCCTGTATCCAGGTACAACATAAAACAAAGCATGATAAGTTCCTAGAATCACTCGGTATGCAGGTGCCCAGGTGATGTCTTTACTGAATTGAAAAAAGAAAGAAAAAAGCACCAACTTCAGGAGAATCAGGCCCTGACCCAAGTCTTTCTTAGGAACATAGTGCTGAAGTCAATTAATATGTTGTGTATTACAATATTCAATTAAATAGATGAATTAAATTATTTCTAAGCCTCTCTTGCAGGTTTAGTATTATGTAAGACAGTATTATTATGCACCAGCACTATGCTACTGTAGGCAATGGGAGAGATATAAAGTGGCTTAAAACGTGATCCTACAATTTGAGGAATTTATAACCTATGTAGAAATATGAAATATAGCAAGGCCCAAATCAAATGATTGGTTTCAAATGAATTAAACAAAGATATATAGTTGTGGGATTTGGATGTCAACCAAATTCTCACAAAGACCTAGACTGACTTATCCAGGTGGGACACAGGATTTAGATGGGCAAAAAGACTATAACGGCACAAAAGTAGGGGTATGAATGCACAAGCCTGGAGGAAACACTGGTGAATAAGACCAGTCTGGCCAGAATGGCAGGCACATGAGGAGTAGCAGAAGCAAGGTGGGGCAAGCAGACAGGGCTTCAAAAAAAGAGAAGAAAAGGTGGGGATGGTTGCTGATGGCTTTTGAGGAGGAAGTGAGATTACAATTCAATTTTAGATAATGATTTCAATGCCATTTTATGGTGACAAGGTACACAACATGCCAGCTGCACAGATTAAAGGAAAGCCAGGAGGAAGATAAAGTAAAGAGGAGGCTGTTAAGAAATGACTAGAATGATCTAGGCATAAATCTATTAAGAATTAACTTTAGGTAGCAGCAGTAGAAATGGAAATGAATTTGGCTGTAACAGACATGGTGAAAATGGGAGAATAGAACTTGGCTTCTCTCAGTAGTTACTGTGAGTCAGTAATCTATAGACTGTATGTTTTAAGGGCAGGATTTGTCTCCTGTTTATTTTTGTCCTCTAATACCCAGCACAGTGCCTGGCACATGGAGGCTGCTCTATATGTGTCAGTAATCGATATGAATTATCAAGTTATCTCAATGAGCTTATAGCAGGTTTAAAAATGTCATGGTAAACATGATTCTACAATTTCCCATAGAAAACTGAAATAATTTTAAATAACACCAGAAACCAAAAACCTATTAGATTAGCAGATGCATAGTTTCAACCTTAGCAATATAAAGAATATTGTTTGTAATTTCCAAAGCACCATGTATTGACATACAGATGAATTTCACTTTTTTGTTGTCCTTAGGTAGAAAACAATGAATCATGTGTGGTTTTAGGAAACAGAGCTACCATCATAAAGCAAGGTCAGAGGAATTTAAACAAAGTGTTCCAAAATGGACCCAAGTTTCTTGGCCAAGAATTTGTTAAGAAACTTATTTCCCTAAACTTTTTTTTTTTTTTTTTGAGGCACAGGGGATCAAGCTCACAACCTCGCGCCTAACAGACAGGTGCTTAAGTCACTGAGCCAAACTCCCAGCCCCAAGAAACTTATTTCCAAAGAACCTTTTACATGCCTGAAGGATGGAACCAGGAGGCCTGTGGTGTCACATGGGAGGGCAGAAAATATTTCTATCTGCTTTATCATATGCAGAAGAAAGTTTGCGATGCACAAGCTTATAAGCATAAATTCCTGCTCTTTGCTCAAGATACAAACAGTAAGCTGCCACCCCACAACATTTCCTCTTTATCTATAGACACACATGCCATGCCCTCTTACATGGTTGCTGGGTGACCACACAGTTATCATGAGTCAGTGAGAGAGGAAGGTAACAGGAAAGACGGCAAATCATTTAACACTGGCCAACCATCATATACCCTCAAAGCCCTCACTGACATCACAGTGTGGTATGCTGAAGTGTGGGGCTGGTCATCTTTCATTTAATGAGTGTTTCCTGAAGGATTTTAAGGAAGATATGCATATCTGCGTTTTCCAAGAGTTACTGCTGAATCGTTAAACACCTACCTATATTTAATTTAATTTGCAAGTGCTTATTGCCTATACTGGAACAAAAAGGGTACTGAATTCTGCTACTGAAACAAAACATATGCAACACATTGTCCTTTCCCTCATGGAACCTACCTGTGGTTAAAATTAGGCAACTAGACAATGTGTTAATTCTTAGAAAAAAGTACATGAGCGGGATTATACTGAATATAATCCAAGACCATCCATCCTCAAACTTGCTCCATTTATGAAGTAGATTGTTTCCCCTGAAATAGAAGTGAGGAGGATAGGGGAAAACAGTCCTCCAGGTGGAGACAGCCACTTCCCCCATGATGGGGTAAGTCCTCAAGAGTCCTTTTTCACAATTAACCTTTCTATGCAAGTTGACCATGGTTAACTCCCAGCAGCAGACAGGTGGTTTACATTTTGTAGAACTTAAAGAAAAATTTTTGAATTCCTTCAAGTGATTCCAATACATACCAGGATTATTAACCATTGAGCTAAAAGGTCAGAAACATTAGGGAAATGCCAATTCAAATAAAAGGGGTTTTGCTTTTTCCTCATATCATCCCCACTGCCCCCCATAGATGGAAGACCATTATAAGAGCCAAATCCCTGAACACAAATTCTTGCCTTTTTTATGTAAAAAGGAAGTTTATAAAAGTGACTGTCTGAATAGTTGTATTTTGAGAATAGAATAAATTAGTTTTTATGAAAAAGACTAGCTCAGTGTTTCTCAGCCTTGGCTGTGTGTCAAAATCATTTGGGAACTGCAAAAATCCAGACTCTGATTTAATTGGCCTGGAGTGCAATTTTAACATCTCCCCAGTGTATTCAAATGCACACCAATTGGCCTACCTAGCTGTTCCTATCATAGACTGGGTAAAGGAAAACAAAAGAAAAAACCATATATATATATATATATGTTGACTTCTAGTCCCTTGGTTTTTTTTTTTTTTTTTTTGTGGCACCAGGGATTGAACCTCCAACTTCGCTCCTGCCAGAGCAGGCGCTTAAGGCACTGAGCCAAACTCCCAGCCCTGGTTTTCTGAGGCAGGGTCGCACTGTGTAGCTCAGGCCAGTCTTGCGCTCGCATTGTAGCCCAAGCCGGCCTCAAACTCACAACGCTCTGCCTACCTCAGCCTCCCAAGTGCTGGGATTAAAGGCGTGTGCCACCACGCCCGGCTCCAAGTTACTCTTTTCCTAACAACTACCTGCTAGCACCTGAAATCAAAGAGCCAAGAGCACAGGAATGTACCAGAACCAACACGGAAACCAGCACTGACCAGACTCCATCAGCGCCTCCTCTGTGGAAGGCAGTTCCACTCCTATACTTTCCTTTAATCCAGCCAACTGGTTACCCTGTCACAAAAAGGTATGACATGAGGCCACATATTGTTTCTAAATTCTCGCTGTATATTTCTTAGGAGCCCGTTATCTTAAATCTTGATGTTAAGATAATTTTTCCACACCAAATCACCACTTCCCCCAGCGAAACTCAAAACCTATGCCATTAATCTCTCTCGTTAGGTGTCAGTGTATAGCCTGCTTTGGTTCATCTGTCTTTGCCCTCCACTGATCATGAAGATGAAACTTAGGGGACTTTCTAGAGTGAAGAAAGTCAAATCTCTCAGTCACACAGGGCCTATACAGAATGCACAGAAATCTTTACAGTCGCCAACTTCTCTGCATTGTATACTGAGCAGTGCTTTTAAAACAGCGCACAGCTCAGCTAGAAAGGCAAGGATTTGGCCCTCTAAAGCAAACTTGGCTTTGGTGACATCCTGTGCTAATATTAATTTATTTCATCCTGAATATTCTCATGTCTGCCTGCTGTTTCTCCTAGTGACTGCCGGCCCTGGCTTCCTCACTCGTTCTCAGCCCTTGTAATCTCTCAGTTCTTCACAACGTGTGCCTTGGTACCTGGGAGCTGACTCATCAGCTCACCCAAGCCCTCACCTTCCAGACTGTTGGTGACTGGGCATAGAATGCACATGGATGCTGGATAATTGCATGCTACTCCCCCAGGACTTCATTCTTTGACTTCTGTCCCTGGGGAGGTGGCCTCAGCAGTGTCCTGGCTTTTGGTCTCACCATGCCCTACCCTCAGTGTGAAATGATAACTTCTTACTCACAAAGATACAAGATACTTCCTCCTGGGAATAGCTTGCTTCTATTTCCTGGTTTCTTTGAAGGGAAGAGAGGAGGTTAAATAGCAATATTTTACCATGAAACATCTTTATCTTTTGGATGGCATCTCAGCTAACTCATTTCCTCTAGCCAATTAAAAGGGCTTTATTTTCCTGTGATTGATAAAAGAAGTGTTTTCCCATTTCTAGGGGCATCTTCTGCCCGCCTGCCTCAGTCTCCTAACCTGATGCCATTTTAATTGTTTTGTTTCATACTATGGGTTTCATTATCTGGGTAATTATTAGCCAAATAAATTAAATGTCACTTGATAATTCCGATTAAAAAAAAAAACAGATCCCGTAAGGGGGAAGGCTAGAAAGGAATGGTGGCAGCCACTCACCTGCTTCAACAAACATCCCTGCTTGATAATGACTCCCCTGAATTCTTCTTTCAGAATCACATCATCATCACTGGAATTCTCTTCACAGAAGAATCCACTGTCTGGCTGTGGAGAGATCAAGCAGCAAGTTGAATGAACCAGTCGTAGGCCTGTTGCTAATTGTACCCATTCCATCTTCCACTTCCCTCCAGTGGAGGACAGGCTCCTCCTTGTCCTTCAGGCTACTGTGCTCATCCCAACTTAAACTTTAAAGGTTGTCCCTGATTAGCTGGTTTCCCCACCTCCATTTCTTTGCTTCCAGATCTCGCTCCTTTTTCATCCCCACTCAGGGGTGATCTGAGCCCTATCTTCTCATTTTCTAGGATTCCCCAAACTATAACCTAAGTCTGCCTTGATTTTTCTCATTGAGTACATTTCTGCCTTCCAAGTCTTTCTTCTTCTCTCAAGATCTCATGAACACATCCTTGAGGTGGGGGTGACTAAATGTGTGAACCACTACTAGCACCGTCTCCATCATAACCTTTGCCACTTAGCTCGTACTCTGAGAAGACGGACTACACATGTCCAACCTCAACCGTTGACATCAGGAGGGAACTGGGACTTGCTTAGCTATAAGCTGAGTGACGAATCATACAGAGGAAGACAGACATTGTGGTGGGTATTTTAGATAAATAGCCAGATTGAAATGAATTTAAATAGCCAAATCAAAGGTCTGAAGAAGCGAAAAAAAAAAAAAAAAAGACTGGCAGTACCACTTCCCCTAAAGTGAAATGAAACTCTGTTTGGGACATGTGCTTCTTTTTTGTAAGTCAGATGGGCTTCAATAGCTTCCTAACTTCTATATTCTGATCCAAAATAGAAACAAATTGCCAAAATCCCCCTGTTGTTGAAATAGCCCAAGGTTAGGCTCATATTGTGTAACACAGTGTTTCCCAGTCTCCGGTGAGGTGAGTATACAGCAGGAGGTAGCCGAGATGACTGTAGGCAGTCATGTGCACAAATGCACTCTGTATTGGAACATTCTTAATGCACATTTGAAAAGGCACACTTGTGATTGTCTGTGGATTGCCCTCGAGAAAAACTCTACAGGGGGGAGAATTTTCAGCTGCCCCCACCCCCCAGTGCTTTATCTCCTTTGTTTAACAGAGTTGTGTACTGTAGCCTAAGAAATTTTTATAAGTGAATTACGGCCTAGAATAAGAATGCAAACAGTAAAGTTTTAAAATCAACTTAAAGAAAACAATTCCAGCGAACAATTGTCTTCTTTCTCCTGGCTAGCATAGACAGGGCAGAATTGCAGAGGAAACAGCTGTCAAGTGTGGCAAGCGCTGGGGTTGGAGAAGCTCTGTGACCTGGAGCCTTTCTGGCTCCTTCTCCCCAGCTGACACTCACCCCACTCCACATCTGACAGTTCACTGTAGGGCTGTGAGCACTTTATTTTTGCATAAGGAGATATGAACTGAAATCAACTGGGAATCTGCTCCGGGCAGCCCCCACAACAAGGATAGATTGAGCAGCATTTTTTTTTTTTTTTTTTTTTTTTTTTTTTTTTTTTTTTAGGCAGAGTCTCATTGTGTAGTGCAGGCTGGCCTTGAACTTGCAGTGATCCTCCCACCTCAGCCTCCTGAGTGCTGAGATCACAGGCATGCCCCACCCTGGCCTGGCAGGTAGATTTTTTTTTTTTTTTTTCACTTACAAAGTAGTAAAAGGCATCAGGGTTGTCCAGGAAAGGGTTCTCAGCGATTCCATCTGCTGCATTCTTGGACAGATCCCCAGCAGGATGCAGGTATCCTTCGCTGAGCAGCGAAGAGGCAATCATGAGGCCTTCCTGGCGATTCCGAACTGAGTTGTTGGATACCAACCAGTCAACAACGCAGCTACCTGGACAGGACCATCAGAAGGAAGGTTAACTCTCCTTCCCAAGGAACAAGCCAGTGACCTTCAGTCTGCACCGACTCCAGGGCACCCTAGTATCCAACTTGTCTCATTTTCCCTGTTATTCCAAGAAGGAAAAAATACTGGGACAGATGCCTGGAAATAAAAGGAGCCATGGAAAGATCTATGAAAAGCATTTACAGGCTGCTTAAGAAGCATGATGAAGAAATCATTTTTACTAGCTGATTTGTTTTATTAAGGAGCATTTGTTGAGCACTTGCTAGACAATAAATGCTCTGAAGGTAACTGGGCAGAGTCATTCAGGGAATCTTAACCAAAGCAATAGGTGATAAGTATTGTAACAGTCACTCTGCTGTGAGTCAGTATTATGGGTCAAATCTGAAGATATGGGAAGGGGGGATGTAAGAGGAGGGGACTACCATATTGTCAGGAAAAAACTTTATAAAGATTTATAATGAAAGTGGCACTGGGCTGAGACCTAAAACACGAGTAGGTGTTTGCAAGCATGTGAAATAGGGACAGAGAGTGTCCAGCCCAAGAGAGTAGGCAGCAGTGTGAACAGATGCATGCAGGCAGGCAGCAGCTCATGGGGCAAGGGGGAGGAGGTGGCAACAAGAAGACAGAGGAGGAGGAAGATGTGGAGTGGGTGGGGAGAACTGTGAAGGCACAGTAAGAAAGGTGGGAAAGAGGAGCCGCTGCACATTTTTAAGCAGCACATAACATGATGGGTTGCGTGTCCTGAAATAAAATATGGTGATGTTACTTGTGTTGATGGTCACACCTCACTAGGGACCTCAAGAAATTATTTAATCAAACTTTTGCACCAAGAGAGAACAAAGGGACTACAATGAAAGTGGCTCATCACTTGGCTTGCCAGCAGGCTCAACTGAAGCTTCGCACTCACAAAATCATATCCTTGCAAATGCGTCAATGACTGAGCCACTCTGGCTCACCCAAGTCAGAGCACCACCATCGTTCTCAAATCAGCAGGAAGAGGTTTTGGTTATTGAGCTTCCTATGAATTTCACACAGGACAATTATTTGGCCATTCTTCTTTCTCCCTACAGAAACACTACTTAGGGCTGCATCTCTGCTTTTAATCACTTGCAGAAACCCTATAGAACAGGTTGGCCAGTAATTGTGCACTCCACTTACAAGTTGAGAAGGTGAAGACTCAGAGCTCAGATGACCTTAGGACTGAGTTGCACCTATGCAACTCACATTTACTTTTCACACTTACACATTTACATGTTCCCACTCTTGAATCCATGCTTGTTCAACTGGCCATGCTGCAGCTTACAAAACAAACTCAACCCAGTCTCCCTGACACCTGATTTTCAAGGTCCTCTATCACATGTCAGCACTGCCCCGGTCTCAAGTCTCTACCTCAGTCTCTCAGCTCAAGCTACCTGCCTCCGTGAAGGACCCACCCACAGACTTTCAATGGAAAGGGCTTACAAAGTGCCAGTTCAATACGCTGGGACTCAGGAACATACTACACAGGAAATAAATCTGGGCCAGGTCTTATTCCCTGATCTACATTGGAACTTCTTCCTGTCCCCTTTGCTAGAGGCTGTCACAGTGCCCTCAGTTGGGATTCTGCCTTGCTTTTGTCAGTTTCCCTCATCACCAGCCATGGTCTGGTATCTGGATCCCAAATCTCAGCCCCGATGCACCTGAGGCTCACAGGCTGCTGCCTGAGCACGCAGAGGCTCATTACGGGATGTTGCCCTGCTACAGCACAGCACACCCTCATCCCCTTCCCCTTCCTAACCCTGACCAGGACTGTGTTCATGGATCATCTGTTGATCTGACATAATCTCAGATTCCAAATCTGCTGTATCTTCTCAGAATTTTCTTCCTTTGACATCTCTCATCACCCTAAGTAAACCATGCTGTTTCCAACGAACTGCTCCCAAACTGCACGTCCTATTGCATTCCCTGTAAGGAACAATTAGTCCTACCAAGCTGGTCAGCTTCTTTTCTCAGCTGCATATTCTGCACATCTCTATCTTATAGTTTGCCATCACCACATGCTGCAGAGCCTCCTCATCAAAAATCTGCTCCCCAAATTGTTAATCATATTTCAGTGTCAAATTTAGATATTTTCTCCTATTCACTGAAACAAACTCTAAAGTTTTTTCTGGACTCATGAAACCATTATGTAGATATGCAATCTCTTTCATCATAACAGCCACTTGAGAGCTTGGCCTATATAGTACTTAATGTGTGCAGGCACTGTTCTCCACACTTCATAGCAAACGTACAAAGCAGGTAAAAACTGTAAATATCACCATTTTATGCACAGGAAAATTAAAGCACAGAGAGGTTAAATTATTGGTCCAAGGTTTTGCAGCTTGTAAATTTCAGAACCAGGGTTTAAACCAAGGTAGTCTAGTTCCACAATATGTTTTAACTACAACATCACACTACCTAAATCTGCAACATCTTATGTCTTATGCTGGGCCACCTGTCATCCCTAATATTGCCATTTAAATTTTCTACTGTATGTCTTGATCCCTGTGTATCACAATTAGGTATGCATTCTACCCAACTCTATGTCTGTCTCTAACAATTCTCAAAATAATGCCACATACTAGGCAAAAATTTTTCCTTTGACTGATTTATCTGAAACTTCTAAAATGTTATCTTGAACAATAAAGTTTCTTTCTAGCCTGCTCTCCTTTTCCACACTAGGGAAATTCAATTCTTACTCTTACCAATTTGCATGCCATGACCCCACCCACCCATCAAGCTCCACCCTCTGAAACTTCACACACACTGCTAACGGAGAACTCCATACTCCCTCCCCTGTCACCCCATTTCAGGTACCCAAGTCCTTTTACCTGTGAAGCAGTGATTAAAAATCTTCTTGTCCTTCTCTATGTTCAATTCTTTCACTCCTTTTTCAGTGTCTTTCATGGACAAATACAAGGCCCTGCACAGAGATCAAAACAGGTGGCTAAGTGGAGAACACTTGGGAATGGTAAGTTCTCTGCAGGAGGTGACACCTTACAGAGGATGGCCTGGAGCACCAGATTCCCCGCCGGCTCACCTTGGGGCAGCTTCTAAACCTAATCTATCTATTGGACCATAAGTAGCTAAAGGGCAGCATTTATATTTTTGTAATTCTGTGGCCGGGAGAGCATTAGCAAAATGTAAGAGGAAGGTATTCAATGTCTTTTAAATTCATTAAGTTCTTTGTTGATTTAACTTGTGATGCCTGAGATGGAGTATTGCCCTGAGTTAGATGCCAAAGATTAAAGTTTCTCAGGGCCAACTTTGCAGGCACATCCTAGATCTTTAAGATCTCTGCTATATTTTAGATCTGGAATGTCTCCCAAACACATAGCCTTTTGTCCCCAGATCCATGGGGCTTAGCCCCCAGATCAGTGCTATTGGGAGCAGTGAAAACTTCAAGATGTGAGGTCTAGCCAGAAATCTGGTCATTGGTCGTGTGTCTGTGAAGGGGACAGAAGTACCCTGGATTCTCTCTTTCACATCCTGACCATGATGTGAGCTATTTTGATATGCCATGAACTCCTGCCTGCCCAACCACCAGAAGCCTAAGAGCAAAGGGGCCCAACTGACCATGGACTGAAACCTCCAAAATCATGAATCAAAATAAACCTTTCCCTTGTGCAAATTGCTATCTCAAGTATTTGTTACAGTAACAGAGGGCTGATTAACACAGTCCCTAAACATTTTAAAGATCTTCAAGAGACCATCTGTTGTAGACATTTTCCTCCAAGAAAGTGAATATTTCCTCAAAACTTATTTTTATTTTTAAAATGAGGAAAGAAGGCAAAATAGTGAGAAGTTCTAGTTTTTGTCCTGTTAGAGAAATTCTAAGGCACAAAACAGAAGGCCACTTTCATGTATTCTGTGGCCTCACGTACTTTGAGCATCATTGCCATTTAGCTGTGAGAGCTCAGACCAGATACATGATCATTTGGTGAACCCAGTCAGCAGCTGCAGCTAGGCCAGGTATCTTCTCTTGGGTCTTTACCAGAAATCTTTACCAGTAAGCACACTGTCCAAACATTACTCCTGTAGCAGCCCATATCTGGTCTTAATCCTGTAGAAGGTGTCTCTGGTCCCTTCTCAGGGACTCTTTCCCAACCCACCACATGTAAACAGAAATTCTTGTTGAACATTTTAAACAGGCAGCATGAGACATTTTTCTCTTGCTATCTAGAGATTGCTTGCTTACTTGACAGGGTCATGCTATGTAGGTCAGGCTGGCCTTGAACCCATGGCAATTCTCCTAAAAGCTAGGATTATAAGTGTGCACCACCACAGAGCATTTGCATGCCATTAGACACTTTACCGCCTAAGTCTTGGAGGGGCTATAATCTGTCCAGGCCCAGAGAAACATCTTAGTTCACCAAATGCCAGTATGAACCCAGCAGAGGAGATACAGACTTCCAGAGGTGGCTAAAACAAACGTTGAAGCACAATCTGTTGTGTTACCCCTTTTAGCGGGAAAAAGGAGAGAAAAAAGGATGAGGTAGAAAAAAGGATGAGGTAAAAAAAAAAAAAAGCAAACAGAATTACCCTAAATCAACAGTTTCTGGCAGACGAATAGATCTCCTTGTGGATTTCCTTGAAAACTTCTGACCTCCTTCAATGCATTTGATGGCCTTCTTGATGTCCCGAACCCAAGCATCTCTCTCTTCCAGATAGGCTGCCTGGAAGTACTGGTCCTGCTGTTTGGTGCTGGTGATCTTAAAGACGAACTGAAATTTCAAACACATCCCATTAGAAATGACCAATTCAAAAGCTAAGGCCCTTCACCAGCCAGAGCATTTGCCTCAAACCTGTTCTAACAAAGAGAGATGCAAACATCAGACTGTTTGATGGTGATGAGAGGGGCTCACCCAGGGAACACCGCTTAACCACACACTATGCATGTACTAAGAGACCAGGATATAACACGAGGTTTACTGTGGCCAGTGACAACAACTCACCATCCTTTTGCTAAAGTCCTGACAAGGGCTAGTCAAGGTACTTCCTTTCAGGGGTATCATTCCTTTGGGGCTGTTGTCGCTTTTCTTTTTATAGAACTCAATTCCATCTTCTAACAGTACCATCCACATGGGTTTCCAGGTGTTAAACACATTCCCCTGCAAGGACAACAGAAATAGAAGAGACGGTCAGGGTTCTTTCTAACCTGCATTTTCTACCTGAAAGGAGATAATCTCTAAAATAGCAATGGCAAACCTTTTAGAGCTTTCAATGATAACAGCCTGCTACAGCATGCGTGCCATAGTTTGCCACCATTGGATTATATTAGAGTTGACTTTTAAAATGTTTTGTGAAAAGCTGGGTGTAGTGATGCATGTCTATAACCCCAGCACTTGGTGGCTGAGGAAAGAGGATTGTGAGTTCAAGGCCAGTCTGAACTACAGAGTGAGACCTTGTCCTCCCACAAACAATGACAACGACAACGACAACGACAACAACAAAAACACAGCAACGTTTTGTGCCATCATTTCTGTTGTTCCAATATAAATCCTCTCAAACCAATGACTTCATGGGATACCATTTTGATTTCTATCCCTGGCCTTTTGCATTCCATTAGAAATGACCATTAGAATAAAGACCACTTTCATAAATGCCCTTTCATAAATCTGTCTCTTCTTCATTTTTTCCTGACTAATCTTTCTTCTTCTTAAAAACTCAGTGCAGCTGCCTCCTTGACGAAGCCTTCCCAAAATGCATCCACCCACCCTGCTCTTAGGGTCACTTCCTACTATTCTTACTGACTGTGCCGTACATTCTGGAACTTTGTCACATGTTGCCTTATACAGTCATTTCACTGTCTTCAGCACAGTTATCTTTTCTTCTCTTTAGCACTGATATCCTTAAGTCCTTTTATAGGCTTATGATCCTGAGAGCAATGCATCTTTATTAAAATAATGCAAAAGATTATTGCTCACATTGTGGAGTGCTGGCATGTATCACATTTGACTGAGAAGAGTGACTGATCCTTTTTGTTGTTTACTTCATCTGTACCCAAACCCTTTCCTGCTATCACTTTCCTGCCCCTCCCTTTTCATGCTTGGTTCACACCACCAAGAAGCACATTCTTACCCCACTGCTATGAGCAAGAAACAGCAGCAAGGTTTTCTTCTATAAGTAGCTCTTACCCATGATCTTGTAGTTCATATTTCTTTGTACTCATGTTTTTACTTTTTTTGCTTCCTATTTTTAGAGGAAAAAATAGAATAATGACTATTGTCAGTATTTTACTGGAAGATTTTTACTTTTTTAGGCAATCTTTATTCATGGGGTGTTTGTCAGAATTGAAGAAAGAGTTTAATGTACTAAAGTCAGTGTAGAAATTATTTTCCTAGTGCTTTTCAAATTATGGTTTATAGTGCTCACTTCAACAGCACATATACAAATTATGGTTTATAGACCACCTGGTCTGACTTGCCAAAGATGGGTATAAATAAGATCTGGTCACACCACAATTCTGCTTTTACTTGTAAGCCCCAGACATGTTGCAAGGTGGCTGAGTCTCAGATGAGCTAATTCAGACCCCATTACTTCCTTGCTTCTCAAATGTGGCAAATGCTTCAGCCTCTCCTAGCTTCTGTCCCCAGCCCTAAAAGTAACTACCTCAGAGGTTTCTAGCACATATTAATTGAAATTATGTGGACATGGCTTTTAAATCCTGACACTGAACTGCTAAATATCTTGAAAGATGGTCATATCTGATGGGTTTTTTTGCTTGTTTGTTTGGTTTTTGTTTTTTGTTTTTTTGCGGCACCGGGGATCAAACTCACAGCCTCATGCCTGCCAGACAGGCACTTAAGCCACTGAGCCAAACTCCCATCCCTAGTTTTTTTTTGTTGTTGTTGTTGTTTTTTTTTTGTTGTTGTTGTTCTTGTTTTCTGCTTTTAGTTTCTAGCACAATACAGAGCTACAGCCAGGCTTGGTGGTGCATGCCTGTAATCCCAGCATTCAGGAGGCTGAAACAAGAGGATTGTTGCAAGTTCAAGACCAGCCTGGGCTACAATGTGAGCTCAAGACCAACCTGAACTGCATAGGGAGACCTTGTCTCAAAAATACAAAAAATGCAGCTACTCTTTCATTCTTTCTCAAATTCCTGGAAAATGGCAATGAACCAGTATTACCATTACCATGTTAATGAGGAAGATACTCAAAAGTACTTAGCCAGTTGCAATGCAGATGGGAAAGCTGGGGGCTCTGACAAATGTGTGTGAGCAAACAAATCATCTCTCTTTAGTCTCTTTTCTGGTGCAGTGAAGTTCAGTGGTCACCGTTGGACTTACACACCTGCCCCATCATTGTATGATCAGTTTGTATTTAGAATGCTTAAAGGTTTGTGATGACTTGGATTCAGAACTTAAGACTGCATTGCATTTGAGCTTCATGTTGACCACTTGTCAGTTGTATATATTATTGGGGAAAATATTTAATTTTTTCTTTTTCGAAATAGAGTCTCACTACATAGTTCAGGCTGGCCTTAAACTCGCTATATAGCCTGGTTGGCCTCAAACTCACAGCAATCCTCCTTCCTCAGCCTCCCAAGTGCTGGGAGTACAGGCACCTTCCAATGCACATAACTAAAATGTTTAATTTCTGAACCAGTTTTTAAATTTTTTAATAGAGACATAATTCTATCTTATAGTATGTTAGTAAGTATTATGTTGACATAATGGATAAAATATGTATGCACGTATATGATGTATATATACTTACATATATGCAATGTATACATGCATTATACAATGTATATATTATGCATTCACATATTTTTAACTCATTTTACATATAACATGTATAAAAACACTCTGTCAGTGATAAATTGCCACCAAACTATGTGTTTCTGGAGGGAAGGAACTGACTGCAGAATGATGCTGCCAAGTCTTTAGTAAATAATTTATGGAATGAATGGTTGTAATTTAAAATTATGTTATGAAATGATGAACAATTAAGAGTAAATGAGGATGATATAAAGAAATGATTAGTGTAAGAGTAGAAAAATGTATAACCAGGCTTTCTGAAATTATTCTACACAGAATAAAAAGCATAGTCATTCACAGACTGAGGGTAGAGAGAACAAGCTCACATCAGTAAGCAAGCCCAGTCCATGCACAGGCTGCTGCCAGACTGGAAGAGACAAACCCCAGACCCTTCCAGCACACGGACTGGCAAACAAGAAGTACCAATCCTCCCCCCCCCCCCGCCGTGAGTGACTGGCTTATCCAGAGAAACACAGGCTGTGATGATAGCTATGGAGGTGATAGACAATTGTTGTTTCACTAACATTGTAGGTCTAGGATCAGTGGTCTGATCATAGGTTCAGAGGATACTGTTACACAATGTGACATCTAAGGGTGATCTCCTTCTGAGGGTTGCAGCCATTGCTGACTCCCTGTGATCTTGTTTTGGAAGTCCTATATCATTTCCATTGTTTTATTGCATTGGGTTTTGTTCTCTTTTATTTTGTTTGATTATGTTAAATCTGATGGCAAGAGCAGCTATTTAAAGGATAGCAAGATATATTATGGTAGCCATTTTGGATTTACAATTGGCTTGATTTGAAGTCCTTTATTGCATTAACTGTTTTGCTTTTATTGTCTCTATTCTATTCTGCTCTGTTTGATTTTTACTATGTCTGAAGTTATCCACAGCTACTTTAAAGAAATCAAAGACATTATGGTAACTATTGTAGATTTTGTAATGTTTTGAAGGTTTGTATCTCTTACACTGGTTTGTTTTAATTAGTTTTATTCTATCTTATCCTCTTTAAAATAAAATTTGAAGAATAATATTAAATGACAAAATGTCAAAGCCAAAATAAATAAATAAATAAATAGCACAGTTATTCCAGGAGATTCAATAAAAAGCACAGTTTGAGTCATTATGGAGAGAGGTGGCCCATATTTGTATGATCAAGCTACTCAGGAAAGCAGCCTTCACTGGAGAGGAGAACTTTCATTTTGCTGGATTTGCTTTTAAATTAAGATACAATGTATTTACATCTATAGTCAGCCCAAAACCTCTGCAAGGCCATCACCAAGGGAGCAAAGTATTCTCTGCTTCATGTATGTTCCTGACTGACTTTTTAGAGGTTATTTTATGCACCCATACCTGCCTATTGTGTTCAATTCACTCAGGGCTGAATAGATTCTATCCCAAATGGCAATTCAGACTGCGTAACAGTGGACGCCTGAGTCTGGACAAACTGGGAGTCTTAATCCATAAATGGCAGCTCACACACTACAGCTCCTTCCATCTCTTGGTCCATCAGATGTTCTCAATATGGATGTCCAGGAGAAACTCAGCCATGTGCAGGCTGGGACACACACCTGTAATTCCAGCTACTTGAAAGTCTGAGACAGGGGGATCATAAATTCAAGACTGCTTTGTGCAGTTTAACAGGACCCTATCTAAAAATTAAAAGGGCTGGAGATGTAGCATAATGGTAGAGAACCCCTGGTTTAATCCCAAGTGTGAAGAAGGGAGGGAAAGAGAGGAATGAAGGAGGAGGAGGCAGAGGAGGAGGCTGGAGAGGAAGGGAGAGAAGACAAAAAAGGAAAAGGAAGAGAAGAAAAAAAGGAAGAAACCCAGACAGCAGCCTGGTGTGCTGGCATGACCAAGTTGTATGAAAATCACTTGTGAAATAGTCTATAATGCAAAGATACTACCCACATCAGTGGGCCCTTGGGGAAAATCATTACTGTACTTAAAACATTTTCAGTTTGGATTAATGCCAAATGCCCCATTAGTACTAAATTATCTATTCTAACCAAATGAAGGAACTCTCCCTTTATGGTCTATATTTCAGGACAACTTTGAAAAAGGAAGAGTATAAAATTCTTTGCCCTGTCATGACTACCACAAAGTGGAATTATCATCAAGTTTCCAGCAGATCCTGCTGCTTATCCTAAAATACAAAGGGCCTCTAAATAAAGGCCCAGTTGTCCAAAAGGAAGACTATTTATGCAAAGAAGATAAACACTTGTGAGACCATCACTTTGCTCTCATCCAGACATTTCCTTTATTTTAGGTCCTCAAATAATTTTTTCAACTAAAACACAGTATCCTTTTTATCTGACTGGGCAGAAAACTAATCCAGGGTGATAATGGATTATTTCCCTTTTCAAAAATAGATATTATGTCAAAATATGGAGTAATTTTAATCATATTTCTTCCTGTTTTGCATCTGAAAAAGGATCATACCCAGAAAAAAAAAGCTTCTGCAAATCAATAAGTACAAAAAATTCAATTTTAAAATGGCAAAAAGTGTTAAAAAGACATGTCACTAAAAAGAATATCCAAAAGCTAGTAAAAAGTGTTGCAACACCTTCACTTGTATCAAGGAAACACAGATTTAAATAACAATGAGACACTTCTACAAGAGAGTACCTAACATTTACAAAATTTGAGAAGAGCAAGACTAGACAAGGAAATAGAATAACAGGAACTCCTGTACACGGATGACAGCAATGTGAGGTGTTACACCCTATTTGGAGAAATGTTTGGTAGTTTATGCTAAAGCTAAACACATATGAGTTCTTTGCACCAACACTTTCACACTCAGAATATATCTGACAGAAATGAGTATGCGTTCCAAAAGAGGTTACATACAACACTGTTCATAGAACCTCTATTCATAGTAGCCAAAAACGCAAAACATATCAAATGCCTACCAACAGAAAAATGGGTAAGAAAATTGTACAATGCAATACCTACATACATACTACAACAGTAAATTCATGTGACAGAATACAATTTAGTAATTTAATGAACCGCTGGTATTTGCAACACCACAGATAAATTTCACTAATGTTATATTGAGTGAAAAAAAAAGGTTTAAAGGATACTTATGAGTGGGACTCCATTTATATGAAGTTCAGGAACAAGCATTACTGATGAGAAGTTATGATCATGGTTACCTAGGAGGGGAGTACATAGTAAGAAGGGGGAAAATGAACCACTTACGGTATACTGGAAAAGTCATTACCTTGATTTGTGTGTTGTGCACATAACACACAAATATGTAAAAAGATACAGCATCTTTTATATGCTTTATTGTATTATGTTATCCTTCAATTTAATAAAAATATTCTGGACTGGGTATGGTAGTGCATGTCTATAATCCCAGCACTTGAAAGGCTGAAGCAGGAGGATTGCCATTAGTTCAGGATCAGCCTGGGCTACATTTCAAGATTCTGTCTCAAAAAAACAAAAGAAATAATGCTTTTGCTTGATTTCATAGTTTCTAGTAGTTCATTCTATGGGGGTAATGCACAATGATAGGGTAACATTACCCTTCAGGTTGTTTCTGTGGAAAGGAACTATTCCATCTTGGCTACCTCTCTCAATTTAATCACTGGAAAAATAACATATTCAGACAACACATGTTCTTAACTGAACGGGAACTTATAAGGCAGCTAAGTGTGATATTATTGAATCATTTGCGGTTATTTCAATGCATGAGATAATTACATCAGTGTTCAATTTCTTGGATGCGATAAAGACATTTGATTATAGAAGAATGTTCTTGTTCTTAAAGGTTATATGCTGAAGTATTCAGAGGTGAGACAGAATGATGTCGGCAACTTACTCTCAAATGTCTCAAATTATACATGTGCATGAGATTATATAATGATATAGGGAGAGGTAGAGATAAAACAAATGTGTCCTTTCGTGTTGGTGGATGAATCCAGGTAAAAGATATATGGGTGGTAATATTTGCTTCCCAGTATTTCTATGGATTTCAATTTTTTAAATAATTGGAAAAAATTAATTTCAACACAACAATTTGTTAAAACAACATTCAACACAATGATTTGTTACAATTTATAATACAAGTTTAAGAAAATATATAGATAAGTCTGCTTAATAAGAATTAAAGTAACTGGAACAACATAAAGAAGAAATATTCACAGAGTTTCAGGGATAGAAGTTGCACTAGGTGATTGCTAAAATCGCTCAAGTTTAAAATTTAATATTCAACTTCAGGCCCATCTAAGATTAATAACTGCCATAGTTGTTCGGGATTTTTGTCCTTGGAGTTGGGATAAATTGATAGAGGTCTGTTAGTACTGCGTTCCTTCAATAAAAGTTTCTCCTCCCAATTATGCTTTCCTTATTCACAGATAGCCTTAGGTGCTGTCAGTTAGCTCTTAGGAGGACGTGTCAATAGGGATTCAGAGTCACTATGCACAATAAGGAGGCTGATACTTTGTAAAACAAGATATATCTGGCCACTTACATAACCAGAACTTTCCTCCCAGCCTTGATGATGACAGGGTAGGATAGGATTATAGAATTTGCTATGATTTCTCTGCCTCTCAGAAATTGCTTCGCCAGCAGCTTCTCATTCGGCCAGCCTCTCAGCTATTCCTGTATTTTCTCCTTCACCCTCAGTTTTCACGGTAATTGTCCAAGAAAAAACATGGAAGTGTGACTATAGAATATCCAAGCTAGAAAGAAATGTAGAATCATTGAACATTTCGCCACATGGGTTAAAAAGTGAGGCCTCATTAGGTGACTTGGTCTAATATACCTGCCTGCTTAATACAAAACTGGACTAGAATCCTAGGGTCTTGATTCCCAGTTTGATGCCATTTTCCCTTCTTCAGATGTCATCTTCATTTTGGTTCTTGAATAACTTTGGGAAATTCTGGCATCTGGGTCAATTTCTTTTATCATTTAGCCAGAAAATTCATATTAATGGGGATTATAGGTAAATAGGTACGATAGATGGATGGATAGATAGATAGATAGATAGATAGATAGATAGATAGATAGACAGACAGAGAACGAATATTCCTTATCTAAAATAATGCTTGGGACCAGAAGCATTTCAGATTTTTTTTCAGGTTCTGGGATATTTGTGTAATGATATACCTTGGGGATGGAACCCAAGTCTAATTATGAAATTGATTTATATTTTATATATGTCTTATACATACAGCCTACATGTAATGTTACACAATAGTTATAATAATTTTGTGCAAGAAACAGTTTCATAGTGTGAAATTTTGCACTTATGGTATAATGTCAGCATTCAAAAGTTTCAGATTCTAAGGCATTTCATATTTCAGATTTTACAGTAGGGATATTCTGTGTGTGTGCGTGTGTACAGTATATGTCCATTTGCTTCCATTATGCACCAAAATCTGTATGATTACATGCTCACAATGGGTAGGTTTTAGATGCTGATCCAGATTTCAAGCTTTCTGGTGAACAACTGTTCATCACAGTAAGGACTGGTATGATTTAGCAATTAGAGTCTGACATTAGATGACACCAGAAGAAGAAATGATAAAGGACAGCACATCTGATCATATATAGAATATGAACTTCTACACATTGAAAATGAACTAAATAACTACAAAACAAATGAAAATGTATGATTACTTATATCATCATATGACTAAAG
>RJWM01005479.1:0-20942 GCA_004363535.1 Dasyprocta punctata | reverse complement strand
CTCCTCCTACCTCAGCCTCCCGAGTGCTGGGATTAAAGGCGTGCGCCACTACGCCCGGCTTAGACCGGCAATTTTTAAAAGAATTACCTGGCTCCAAAAAAACATAAAAATGTACAGCGTTAACAGCATTCAAAGGAATGCAAGTTGAAATTGAATAAGATATAGTCTTTTTCTTTCATGAGATTTTTTAAAAATGTTTTGTAAAATGTATTGAAGATTGAGGGAAATAAGTATACAGGGGGAAAAGGAGCTCTATGAGTCAGCAGGTTGATGTGAGTTGTCAATAAAGAAAAGAAAAAGCCCTATGTATTGTGAGCTGTATAGATGGCACAGCTTCTAAAGTGAGGCAGGGGGCATTCTAACTTTAAATGAAACCCAGCCAGAGGCCACCGAGAGCCTTGGAGCTGAGTGGCTAAGTCTCAAATCCCAACCCTAACACTCTGTAGCAATGTAACTGGAGCAAGATTCTAAACCTCATTTTCTAGCATCTGGCAAAAAGGGATATTATTAACTACATTGTAAGGTTGCGGGGAAATTAAATAAAATAATCCATGTAAATTGCTGAAATCAAGAGATAACACTTTGTAAGCGCTCTTTAAATACTACTGATTCCCTATAAATTTATGCATCTTAGGTTCCCTGCAGAATGACGCTGAGTTCAGGGACCCTCAAAGCTGCAGGTAACCTGGAGCCTGTTCAAAACAAAAAGCCAAGATGGCAGCATCACTTCTGAAATTATTGGAAGAATTGGCTAGGTTTAGCCCAAAAAGGGACAGAGAGCAGACCAGAATTGTCTTCAAAGGTGTGAAATGCCTAGATTGTTTCAAAGCTTCACTAGGTAGAGGTTTTTGGAAAACGATTTTCTATATAACTCAAAGAAAAATAATGAGTTCCCTGACAAGAGAAGTTTTCATGAATACTTGGTAATAGGTTAGTTCAAACAGTGCAGACTTCGAGCCCAGCCTGGACTGTCCAGCAACATAGCATGCCCCATCTCAAAATTTTAAAAAGAATATAAAAAGGGGTGGCACTGTTAGTGTGAAGGCCCTGGGTTTAATCCCCAGTATGGGATTGAGGAGCCACAGATGAGAAGTTTGATTAAACACATAGCATCCATTTCTATCCTGAGATTTTACACAAAAAAACTATGTCTATTTAGTTTTATATTTCCTGCCAACCTGTGGGCCTCACCTTCAAACCAGAAAACATTGGCAATAAATCTTAGAAGTATATTTTGCATGATCATTTAAAAATTATACCCTATCTGAAATTATCCTCTTTTTCCAACTCTTAAAACTTCACTATAACAAATGATTGTTAGAACAGTTTCTAGCCTTCAGACACCACCCAGCTATCGGGAGCATAAACAATGAATGAGATCCAATTTCTGCTCTCACAATTCATAATCTAACTGAGGAGATTTGTCCAGCTTAGTGTGACAAGCCCCCAAATTAAAGGTGCTTTTCCATGTATATTCAGCTTTGCTAAGAAAAGACACAAGTGATGGCTAAGAGTTGGGGCAATTGGAGTTCTGTGTTATCGCCCCGCCCAAAGAGTGAAGACACCTCTTTTGACTTCCTCTTCCCCAAGTTCTCTTTTCATATGCTGATGTATGACTGGAATTCAAAGGAAAATTACATTATGAACAAAACTATGTAGCTAAAGCAGAACTGTGAGTCATTATTACCTATTTTCTCACACTCATGGGACATTCATTTTAAACTGACACTATTTTGGGCCAGGAATATAGCTCAGCGGCACAGCGCTTGCCTGGCAAGTGTGAGGTTTTAAGTTCGATCACTGGTACCAGGAAAAAAAAAATTGACACTGCTTAGATTAAGCCTGATTTTCTGTTGCATTGTGGGTTGTTTTTTGTTTGTTTGTGTTTGTTTGTTTGTTTTTGGTACCAGGGATAGAATTCACAATCTCGCCCTTGCCAGGAAGGTGCTTGTGCCAATGAGCTAAATGCCCAGCCTGCATGGTTAATCATAGCATGCACTTTCCTGCTTGTATAACATCCCAACCAAATGGTTGTCTTGTAACTCTTTGAAAGCAAGTACATTAGTCTATTTAGTAGAAAATTTTTACGTACGTAAACTCATTCAGGTTGGATAAGTTTTCAATAAAGCACATTAAATAACCAATACAGAAATGGTACACGGCTAGAATGATTTCTGGACTCTTAGTTTAAAGTTCACATCTCAACTTTGCCTCTTCTAGGTTCTACTTTGACAAATCATTTAGGGGAATTACTAAATTTCTCTAAACATTTGTGTCTTCATCTGTAAAATGGACATAAAGTACTCACTACTTCCCATTATAAAGATTAAAGGAGATTTTATATTTTAAGGACTTAGCACAGTGGCTAGCTTATAGAAGGGGCTCAAAGATTTTCACTTCAACATTAAGAAAGGGAATATATCTAGAACAAACATTTATTGAAATGCCACATTAGAGAACTGGGAGGGTAGACCAGTGGCATAGGGCTTGCCTATCCTGTATAAGGCCCTGAGTTTGACCCATAGCAGTAGAAAAAAAAATCGTTTAAACAAAACCAAATACCAAAATCGAGAATCTTATTACAACCTAGAATTTCAAGTGGCCCTAGGCAAAATGCAAATAATATGGAAACATAAAATATTGCAAACATAAAACTTATGGAAGATACAATTTGTGGAAATTTCAATATGAAATTTTACTATGTTTTCTTCTAGGCACAAGTTCTAGATTGGCATTCATGGGGCATAATCCGAAAGAATTACTCTCACTAAAAGCTTTTTATTAATTTAAATCCACGTGCTTCACAACCCTGACTCTATCACTCCTATTTCTGATGAAACAATGTCACTTATTATAGATTTAATATTCTATATTTTTGTATTTGGGGGAATTTATCATATGAGCATACAAATTTTATAGCAACAACTTAATTGCAAAGTGTTTTTAGTTGTCTAAAAACCAAAAATAAGCAAAACTTCACAGAAAATATTTCCACTCACTTGTTTTTCTCAGATACTAGCCTGAAATCAGTCAACACTAATTATTACTGGTTCTCTTAGAAAGTATTTCTGCCTATTGCAGAGAATCTACATACACCTCTGTGTGTGCATGTGTGTCTTTTCTAAAGGATATTTCAAACTATGAATGGTCAGACAGAACACCAGCTGAGGGGACATAACTGCACATCGTGAATATACTGCAAACATGACCTCAGAGTAAATTTGCTTTAGGAAAATCCTGGGTATGAACAGAGCCCAGCACCATAAGTCAGAAACCCAGGAGTCAGAATGTGTCTTTTTGGTCCCAGCTCTGTTACAGACATGTGACCTTGGTTTTTGAGCTGCTCTGAGATCCAAGGTCTCAAATGATAACCCTCTTAAAAGTAGAACATTTTAGGCTAGAATGCGAAACAAATGAATGTCCTAAAGCAGAGTTACATTAGGAGATCATTCCATTAAAAGCCAGGCACCAGAAGGAATGTACTGAACTCAGTTCACTTCTGAAATGCTGAGCTCACGTGGTGTAGCGTGAGCACGCTGTGTGTGGAGGTGCAGCATACAGGATACCAACAAGCCCTATGTGTGAATTCACCATGCTGGGTAGTTTCACAACTCAGAACACACCCACTATGAGAAAAAAGACCAACAGCCTTAACCACATTCAATTTTCCTGATGCCACATCAGTAAGACTAAGCATTTTTTAGTAACCTGGGGTCTCTACTTCCTAATCTTTAAAACAGTGGACCTACCAATTTGCCAGCCTGTTATATGAATCCACTAAGAGTTGTGAGTGAAGAGATCACAGCTCATTTCAAAAAATGGAGGAAGGATTTGTTGTGCATCAATTCTAAGAAGATAGCCCAAGAAATAAGCTATAATTACTGTATCATTATATCAGCTCATTTTAATCACTTTCTTCTCCCCTCTCCATCCCCAAAAGAACCCCGAGGGAGGAAAATTTAAATGACAAATGAAGAGTTTCTCTAAGTAACTTCTGTAGCTGAAGCACTTGAGTTTTTTGGTTCTTAAAACTCATGTTCCAAATTATGGGGCAGTTAACCAGGGCCCTGCCTTTCAAACTCTGCCATCTAGAATTCTTAGACCCATTACATAAAACTGTGCCAACTGGATTAAGACACTTTTAAGAAACAGAAGGCAGTGGAGTATGTGCTGATCACCCCCTACCCTAACATTCTATTCAGCGACATTCACCCATGTCAACCCAATAGGTCCTGCACCAAACATTCCTAAAAGAAAGGGATAGATTTCAGTAAGGAGATTCCTCAAAAAACTAGTATTGGAGGTCCCATTTGACCCAGCTAGTTCCCTTCTTGCTGTCTTCCTGGAAGAATTAAAAACATCAGATCACAGCGATATATGCATACCCATATTTATAGCAGCATGGTTGGTAATAAATAAACCATGGAAACAGCCCAAATGCCCATCAACCAAGGAAAGGATAAAAAAAAGATGTGTTTTTTAATTATATAATTAAGTACTACTCAGGATAAAGACGGGAAAATTTGAGGTATTTCCAGGTAAATATACGCGACTTGAAACCATACTCTTAAGTGAAATAAATCAGACTCACATGTGCAAACATTGAATTATCTCCCTGGTATGAGAAACTGAAATAGTAAATAAGGACAAAAATATACAATAGATATTGTGAAATGGTAAGAAACTGCTCAAAAGGAAAGAAGAACTAGAGTGGGGGAAGAGAAAAAGGAAGGAAGGGAAAGGAAAAAACAATTAAAAAAGTAAAAATGAAAACAAAGCTTTGTAAATAGGGAGGGGAAGATGGGTTGAAGAGAGGAGAAGGGATTGGGAAAAAAAGAAATCAAAATATATCACATATAGGTACAAATTCCCTATGATGAAATGATCATTATGTATATCTAAAATGTAGCAAAAAACTTAGTTATTAAAAAATATGGGGTACAGTGAAAAGCTGGACATCAACCCTCTGCTAAGCTGTCTACCCCTGTGTCAGTGGCTTTTTTACTTACCTTCTTCACGAGGTACCCCTCCCTGATCCGCTTTGGCTCCATGTCTGACGGAAAGACTGACAGACAGGCCCACTCTCAGAGGCGCCCTCTCAGTTCACGCTCCTCTGACAGCTGAGGAGGTTGTGGGCTGCCCTTTTTACAGAGAGGTCTCTTTCACAATTTCCCTTCTGCTGGCGATCTCATGATCACATCCTCTTCCCCTCAACGGGGTGGAGGATCAGAATAAGGAACTGGAGGGTCAAACAGCCCATGCTTTGCTAATGCTGGAGATATTAAAAGTAAAATTCTGTTCAATATTTAATCAAGGGTTTTTTTGGGTTGTTTTTTTTTCTGTACTGGGGATTGAAGCCAGGATTTATCACTGAGCTACATCCAGATATTGCTTGCTTGTTTGTTTATTTGTTTGTTTGTTTTTAATTTGAGACAGAGTCTTGCTAATTCATAAGTTAACCAGGCTGGATTTGAACTTGTGATCCCACTGCCTCAGTATCCCACAGTGCTAGGATTACAGGCAGACACCACTACACCTAGTCCCCAGGCCTTTTTTACAAATTTAATTCTGAGACAGGGTCTTGCCAAGTTATCCAGAGTGGTTTCAAACTTATTTTTCTTCTGCCTCAGCCTCCCAAGAAGCTGAGAGAGATGTGCACCACCACACCAGACACAAAGTTTTATTACCATGAAGAAAACAATTCTGCTAGAGAGAAGAAAAGAAAGAAATGATGAAGAGGAAAATGAATAAGAAATTGTTCTACTTAGAAATTATCCTTGAGATCCTAAAAATGCTTGGTAAGAATTGCCAAAAAAATGTAAAACCATCTGAGTAGCATAGCAAAGTACCTACATTTAAGCAAATGTCTCCTTCTGTGCCCTGTACTGTGCTATATATTGTTCAGTCTACCTTGTGTAATTTAGTCCTCACAAGAAATCCATCTTAGAGATAAAGAAACACAGTCTCGAGGAAGAACAGTTGTCTCAAGGTAACGCAGCAGACAAGAGGTGACACACGAATGGCAGGGAGGAACCAGGGTGCCGCTGCCTCCCACTGGGCATGTGACAATGTCGTGCACTGAACACTCGTCTACCGCAGAGTTGTAAAAAGGAGTTCACAATCAAACATGTTTGAGAAACTATTTCATATAATTCCCACTTGGCGCCTCCCCTTACAGGGTAACAAAAACCAAGTACCACAGCAAAGACTCCTGAGACAGTGATTCCCAGAGTTGTTTGAACACAGAAATCTTTGTGGAACAAATTTTACCTGGGCACAGTGACACATCCTTGTAATCCTAGCTCTCTGGGAGGCTGACGCAGGAGGATGGAAATGTTCTAGCCCAGCCTGGGCAATTTAGTGAGCTCTGTCTCAGAAAAAGGGAGACAGGGGTAGATTAAGTATTGGGTTCCAATCCCCAGTATCCCCAAAAAATAACAATTACTGAACAAATTCTCGTAATATTTTTGTTAATGGATTGAATTATGTCTTAAAAAAGAAAAAGTCCTAACCCCTCAATACCTCTGAGACATATTCAGAAATAAGGCAAATAGATGCAAATGGTTAAGTGAAAATGAGGCCAAACTGGAGCAGGTAAGCCTTAGTCCTATGACTCTTCTCCTCGTAAGAAAAGCAGAGACCCTCAGAGAGCAAACCACCACGTCGTGACAGACACATGACTTTACAACCCAAGAAATGCCAAGGATTGCCAGTAACAACCAAAAGCTGGAAGGGTTCTCTCTTAGAGCTTCCAGGTTGGTGAGAAAATAAATTTCTCTTATTTTTAAGTCACCCAATTTATAGTGCTTTATTTTAGCAGACCCTAGAAGGCTAGTTCAATTTTGGAAAATTTGATATTCTATAAGATAAACTTTTTCTGTGTGTGTGACACTGGGGATTACACCCAAGGTCTCACTATGTAGTTCAGGCTGTCCTTGAACTCACTGTGTAGCCCAGGCTGGACTCAGTTTATGGTGATCCTCCCGCCTCAGCCTCCCAAGTGCTGGAATTTTAGATGTGTGCACCAAGCCCAAAAACTGTTAACCAGACCATATGAAATGGGCATTATTTAATCACTCCGTGCCTTAGCATTCTCATCTGTTAAATGGAGATAATGGCACCTATTCAATGGGGTCATTCTGAAGATTAGATAATAGAACACAAGTTTAGAACAGTGACTGGAACATAGTAAATGTCTATAAATATTGGTTATTCTTCATTTTCAAGGCAAGTGTCCATTATCCCTGGGATAATCCTCTTTCATGGAAACTGCAGAACGGTGATAAGACTGGGTTTCTGATTCGTTCCTTTTCCTCATTACACCAGCCAGTGTTCTCTAAATGATGACATCAACAGAATGATGTAATCAACAGAAACCAACTTTGCTAATACAGATAAATAGGGATTTTCCAGAAGAAAACAGAGTAGTTTATGCACTTCCAGGAAAAATGAAGGCTAAGGTCTCTGGAAAGGCAGGAACCAGGGCAGCTGTGGGGTCCCAGAAAGCAAGAACTGAGAGACTACCTCTTAGAGGCACCATGATGAAAATATTCCTGTGGTTTTCAGGCCCGATGGTCCTGGTTAGGCCTTCAGGCATCTGCAGGTGCAGCATGGGAACTGACAGCTTCAGCATACCAGGCTACCGGGGAGTATTGCCCCTAAAGTAGTGTCCAGAAGATATCAAATAGCAGAAGCAGTAGAGTCAAAGTTCCCCAGATAAGTAGCAAACGTCCACAAAGACATCTGAGGAGCTAGGGAAGTTAGGGGAAGGAAGAAGTTCTGTTCTTGAGATTCTCTGAGCACCTACTGATATGCTGTCTTCCTTCCTTCCAGCTGTTTTCTAATCAGCACTCACCACTGGACTTTCCTTTTACACTAATACAGATTACATAAATTATCAATGGCTTGCCACCCATTTCTTATTGCACTAAAATTAATTAGAAAGAATTAAAAGCTATTGAAAGTGGTCAACATCAATGGCACCTCAGCAAAGCAGAAACGAGGAGTGAGTTGTGCATTTTCCTATGCTGTACAAGCAACGGAAACCAGTGTTCATAGTTCTACCATGGTGCCATTTCATAGCTAAATTTATCATCTCTTTTTCAGTTTTTTTTTGGGGGGGGTTGTTTTGTTTTGTTTTGTTTTGTTTCTTGTTTCGTTTTGTTTTGTTTTTGAGACAAGGTCTTGCCATGTAGCTCAGGTTGGCCTTGAACTCACTATGTAGCCCAGGGTGACATGTAACTTGCAGCAATCTTCCTGCCTCAGCCTCCAGAATGCTGGGACTACGGGTGTGCACCACCACGCCCAGCACTATCATCTCTTTTTGTTTAACTGACCAACTGATTTCTAATTTGATGTTTTTCTCCCTTTGCCTTAGTATGATCAGAAGTCTGAAAAGAACCTTTACACAGAAATGTTATGTGTTTTTGGTTTGTTGTCAAAGCCGACAGAGTAAAAGCAATGCTTGCTTTCTGAATAGTGCTTACTATGGCATAAGAGCAGGAGTAAAACTGTCTTGCCACCACAAAATTTCCCAAACGTATGAATCGAATGAACCATGCATGGGTTAGATGTGAGCACTACTGCCCCACCCCATCCTGCCAAAGCTCCTCATCACTGCTTAGCAACACCTAGTGGTCAGCAAAGGAAGCAGGCTGAACCAGTGTCATCACTCAGAACTTTCTCATCAGTGTGAACAAATATTCTGAGTCAGATTCCATTCCCAAGTCAGATGATTAGAACAAAATCTTATGTTTGTATGTCCAGGGTTATTTTTTAAAATCTCATTCTGTCTTCTTTTGAATTTTCCCATACTTGATGAACAACCTTGGAAAGATTCTTGTAGTACATTTTGTTGAAGTAAGGAAGAGCTAAGATTTTGAAAACAAGATTATTGATATATAATAGGAAAACTATATATTGTTTACAGCCAATCTTTCTAGGTGTTCTATTTCTATGGCTTTCATGCTTTCCTCGTCTCAGAGTCATTTTGCAACTCTATTCTGTGGAAAGCTGACAGCAATGCAAATAATTCTTACAAGAATGGAAACTCTGTTTAATAGATTTCATCCTCCCCCAGTCTCTTCCCATGGAACGAGTCAGTTTTGTATCCATTTTTAAGTAGATTCCAGGATTCTTTCACTTCATATAGATTTGTCTTTAACCTCTTTCTGAATGAGTTGTGATGTCTGACTGGTTCCATTTACATCAGTTAATTAAAACTGATATGTTTTTACTGTATTATATTTTATCCATCTTTAAAATTTATTCTTCAGCACTGATAACTCATAAGGACATAAAGTTAGCTGAGAAAGATCAGAATACTGGCAGTGCTAAGCCTAAATTAAGAGAAAAGTGTCTAAAATGTAGAATCTGGAATTTTACCCTATTGCAAGACACAAGTTTCATAGAGGCTGATGGGAGACGGAAGGCATCTGGGCTTTTTGATGAGACAAAGGACAGTTCCTTACATCACAGTAAGTAGGATGAGTTACATGTTTGCCTTGGCTCCCCTTGTACCTGAGTGCTGTTCAAAGCAAAGTAGAACAGCTCAGCAGATGCCGCCAGCAGAGGGTTTGCATCCCAGTCAAGGAGCCTGAGCTTAGGAAACCTGTATAATAGGCTGCAAGCGAAGCTGCACAAACTTTGCCTCAGAGGAAGATATTACACACTTGACAATAAAAAAATTTGTCCTTTGTTCTGGAATGCGACTATGTCTCTATCTTCATTTTATAGACATCCAAAAGAGAGTGCCTCTGCATGCAAGGGGTACAAACAGAGAGATCAGGGGAGAATTACCTCCTGCAAAAGGGAAGCCTAAGCTGTCCATCTCAGTGAAACCCATGGCAGGATATCTAGCTGGTGTCCAGAGTACCTTCAGGTCAAGATGGGTACTGACCCCACATACTGAGTAACCATCTTCAAAGGGACACACGAATTCACATAGAAATCATTACATATTTTATATGCATGTAAATGCTTACTCATAATATTATGTGCATAAAAGTGTGAATATATACACTCTTCTGCTTCAAATAAAGCATTTCCATATATATACGAAGGACCTCTCTTACTTGTTGTAACATCCTAGTAGCAACAAGTTCTCCTGGCTCTCAGAACATAATTTCCAGTAAGAGGAATTCAAGACCCTTGGAGAAATGGATGATTCTAGGATTGTAGCAGAAAATATACAAGGTGACCCTCGAGCATTCTGTAGTACAGAAAGTAAAGGATTGCAAAAAAATTGTTTTAAATTAAGAAATAAATAAACTAGATATGGTGACACATGCCTGTAATCCTATTGCTATGGGAGGCTGAGGTGGGGGGATCACAAGTTCAAGGCCAGCATGAGCAGCTTAGCAATTTAAGCAAGATCGTGTCTCAAAGTAAAAAAGAAAAAATGGCTTGGAATGCAGCTCAATATGAAGGTCTTGGGTTCAAACCTCAGTACCCCAAAAAAGAAAAACAAAGAGTAAAGGGAAGAAGGAAGAAAGAAAGAAACAAAGAAACAAAAAAAGAAAGAAAGCCACAATGATAGGTTATTACAAAGGGACACAGGAGTCAAATGAAAGAGCACTCAATAGTCAAGGTGGAACCATTTGAAGAGCAAAACATAAAATAGTAAAGTCGGCCCCCACCCCGTGAATCCTACAACTGCAGATTCAATCAACCATGGATTGAAAATATTCTGAAAAAATACATTGCCTCAAAATTTACAGCCTTTGTTACTGTCATCATTTCCTAAACAATACATTATATCAACCACTGATGTGGCATTTATATTATACTAGGTATCATAGGTAATTTAGAGATAATTTAAAGTATACAGGAGGATGTGCATATAGGTTAAATGCAAATTCTACAACATTTTATCTAAGGTAATTGAATATCTTGAAACCAGACTCTTGAGGATACCAAGGGATAAAGGTATTGGAATACTCCAAAATATTAATTAAATAAATAAATGATAGGATAAATGAATAGATCGAGGAGAATAAACAAATCTATTTCAAGAATTCCGTATAATTTTTATATATAATCTACCCTTCAGGATATCAGTTAGAAACCCTCATTTCATAGCTGGGTGTGGTGGCACACATCTATAACCTCAGTAGTTGGGAGGCTGAGGCAAGAGGATAGCCTTGAGTTTGAGGCCAGCTTGGGGTGCATTATGAGTTCATGACCACTGGGAGCCAGCCCTGGATGAAGTCTAGCCTGACTGGCTCTGCCCCTAACTAGCATCTGTGCCCTGCATGGCAGAGGCACTGTGGCCGGCTCCTTCCCTCCAGAAATGTTCATTCTGGTTGAACCACCAGAGAAAGATGTTTACAATCCCCTGGGTGTGGCAAGGTCATATTTCTCTTGGCTTTACCACTCCTCACGCAGTCTCTGGAATGAGTTTCAGCAGATGAGTTGTTTCTATGAGGTTCCTCGTTTCTCCAGTTGTGCCCCTTGAACACCATCCTCTTTAAGCCAACCAAAGCAGGCATCCCTCAAAGCATCTGCTTCCAGTTCCAGAGTCCAAACACTCAGTCTCCAGCCCTGGGGATGCAGCTTTGCCCCAATGCCTGTCTTTCACCTCTGTCCTGGTGAGGACATCTCTATTCACAGTCACTCCTCTCTAACCCTTTTGGAGCACCTGAAACTCCCTCTCCCTTAGTGACTTTCTAGTTGCAAGGACTCAAGAGCTGACACCAATGAGTGCAAGGAAGAGCAGTTACTTTAGGCTCATGTTTTTCGGTCCTAGATGGCTGACTCCAAGACAAGAAGGCCTGGTGGAAGGACCTGGGCAGAGGAAAGCTTCTCACTTCACGTGAACCCAGCAAACGGAGAGAAGGGAGCCAGACAGGGAGGTGAAACCTTTCAACTCACAACCCCTGCAACCCACCTCTTCCAACCAGACCCCACCCTCCAGCACCACATGGTTCGGTCACCTTTCAAAAGTCACACCTATGAGTGTATGAGGCTTTGGGGGGACATCCGATATAAACCACAAAACCCCCCAGACATCCCTGTCCACTTGCTCTGAAAGTAGAGTGTGTTCTCTCTCCAGTGAGAAGTAGGGATGTGGGATGCACACGGGGCTGGGCACCAAAGAAATTCTCTACCAGTCTTCCCAGTCTCAATGTGCAGGAGGAGCCTAGTGATTCACAGACACCAGTAGAAACTATCTACCATTTTTCAAATCTCATGGAAGTGATGAATGATCTCACATGGTCAGCAAGCTACAGCCTAAAGGTCACATCTCCCTCCTCCTGTTTTAGTAAAGCCCATCAGCTAAGGACAATATTCTATTTTTAAATGACTTTTAAAATCAAAAGAAGAATATTTTGTGACACATGAAAATTGCCTGAACTTCCCATTGCAACGGCATAAACAAAGTTTCCTTCAGAACACAGCCACACTCACTCATCTCTACATTGCCTATGGCCACTTTCACACTACCACAACAGAGTTGTGTGGTTCTGACTGAGATTACAACCCATGTCTTTTACAGAAAATGTGTGCTAATCTCTGGTCTAGAATTTTCCTTGGAATGAAAAAGTGTTTGATCATAGTGAGTCACTTTCTCACTTTGGAGCCTCTGGCAAAGCTACATAATCTGATTATCATGTGGTTACAATTTCAATAGTACAAAAGCAGAAAAAATCAGTTCAGTGGATGGGAAAACTAGCTACAAAATTTTCCCAAACTCATAGCTTATCTTTCATTTAAAATTGAGAAAGACATCAAGTGTTTGAGGACTTGGAAAGCTTTCATCAGAAAAAAAAGAAAAAGAGACTTGATGAAGTATATGAGCTAACCAAAAAAATAATGAAAATAACCCTAGTCATTTACAGGAAGGAACATGTCTTGATTACTTTTCTCTCATTGCTGGGACAAAATACCTGATGCCCAAAATTAAGGAAGGAAAGGCTTATTTAGCTTACAGTTTGTGGAGATTTCAGTCCATAATCAGCTGGCTCCAAGACTGGGTTGTGTGGCAGAGGGGCAACAGTTCATTGCAATGGAAGACAGCAAAAACAAAAGCAAAAGGGGAGGAGCACAGAGAGAAGACTCTTACTGTCCCTTATATTGTACGAAGAAGGCCACACTCATTAGGGTGGGTGTAGCACTCACACCCACAGTGCCAGCACTGGACCATGAGTCAGTCACAAACTCTAGAAGCCTGCCCCCATGACTACATCAGGCCTTGGGGGATCATCCAGACACAAACCATAGCAGGACATCAAGAGAAACCCAAAGTGTGAGCTATATTTAAAGTCTTGATGAAAGAGTGACATCCCTACTCCCTCCAACCACTGACTGCCCCCACTCCTGCTTTGGTGGGAGATGACAGGCTTAGTTTAGGAAGCAATGGTTCTCAAACATTTTTGGTCTCAAGACCACTTTATACTCTTAAAACTTACTGAGGATCTCAAAGAGCTTTGGTTTATGTGAGTTTCTATTTATTAACACATACCAAGTAGAAATTTAAAACTGAGAAATGAAAGATATTTATTTATTTTTAAATAAGTGAATATTAATACAGGTAACATTTTTGTTGAAAAATATTTTACAAGTAAAATAGGTATACTAGTCAGTGTTTACCAAAGAAACAGATTTAATGCAAGATATACAAATACATAAGAATTTACAAGATAGGCTTACAATGGCCACCTACAGAGGATCCAGTCGAAAACCTGGAGCTCAGAGTAGTGTCTTGTACAAGTCGGTATCGGGAGGCTGAAGGGTCTGGGATAGAAGCCAGGAGACGACATCCAAGGCAAAGACTGGAGCTCCTCAAAAGAAACGGAAGCAATCCTTCCTTCTTTTGTTTCCCTTTTATACTACTCTGGTGACAGTCCTACTTAGGGTGACTACTCAGAACTGTGCTGATCCAATTTAATTGGGTATTTCTTACTCAAGTTGACACAGTCAGTTAACTATCACAATAGGAGAGGTACCCAGACTGCCTGGCACATAGTAAGTAATGAGTCGACATTAACTTTTGCATTTATTAGTTTGTAGTTTAAGAATTTTTGCCATTGTCTCTAATATATTTTAGGTTACATAAATATTTTAAATCTTTTATATATTTTCTGCACTCCTCTACTCTTTTTTTGTTATTGTTGTTGTTTTGTTTTGTTTTTGAGACAAGGACTCGCTGTGTAGTTCAAGCTGGCTTTAAGTTTGCTGTGTATCCCAGGCTGGCCTCAAACTCGCAGTGATCTTTCTCTTCAGTCTCCTGAGTGCTGGAATTACAGGCATGCATAATCGTGCCTGGCAAGAAGTTTCTTAAAGATTAGTTGCATTGTAAAATTTAAAGCCTTATCAATAAACTTTGGACCTCTGGGATTATTGGTCCATCTGGGATTTTGAACAGACTTTTTATCACTGCACAATTTGGGCGCAACATGCATTGATCATTTGAAAAACACTGGTTTGCCAAGTTACTCATATTTGCAAATGCTAATAGCTTATTCTATAATATATATTAAGTCAAAACCTAAAAATATCATCACCAAGCCAGGAATGGCAGCACATGAAGCATGTGATCTTAGTGTTCTGGGTGGCTGAGGCAGGAAGATTACAATTTCAAGTCCACTGGGCCCAACTGAGCAAGACTTTGTCTTAAAATTTAAAAAAATTTTTAAAAGTTTGGCGATACAGGTCAGTGCAAAGGCTCTAGGTTCAATCCTCACTATTTAATATATGAATTCACCATACTAATCAAAATAGTCTTAAAGTATTGATAAACTATCAAGATCATAACAGCAGACACAAATTTTCCAAACTATGAATTTTTACTTGAAAGTTTGAATTATATCATAGGAAAGTAATACAACCTTATGAAGCAACAGAGTCATTTTATTCTTATTTCAGGAAAATGTCTGCCAAACACCTAAATCTGAATAACCAGCTCATCAGTCATTCTTTCAAGTAAAAATTATGTTCCCACAAAAATGCAGCTAACTCAGCTCATAGCTGCAAAAAACACACAAGTAATTTTCCTGGAGACAATCACACAGAATATTTAGAAGACTTGTAGCAAAGGTAAAGATTTAATAGAATTAATAACTTTTACTCTTCCAGCAAGGACATTCTTGACGATATATATATATATATATATATATATATATATATATATATATATATATTCTGAGTGAGTGAAAAATATACAATTCTTATTTTGATTTATGCTCAGGTGTCAGCAGTTTTATTCAGCATCGTTTTGGCACCATCAATGCAAATGCTGATGTAGTAAAAAAAAAAAAAAAGGCAAACAAATCTTAGTACTATTATGAAATTAGTTTTGACATCATAGACCACTGAAAGAGTCTCAGAGAACTTCAGGGACCTATGAGTCACCCTTGGAGGACCACTCATTTAAAAGACACTCAACAAGAAGGATAATGAAGATTCGGAGGTCACCATTACAACTGAGAATGCAGAGAGCACACGTGCTGAAATAGAGGATCACTGTTGGAATGCCAAGGCCTGAGAAGGCAAGCTGACACCCTCTACCCGCGTGAGGAGGATGGAAGGATTCCTCTCTGGAAAAACAACAATTAGAAGACCCTGGAAGAGATTTCCAACAAAACTGCTGGGGCTGCCCTGCCCTCCACTGGGAACAAAACAACCAGTACTCAAACACAGACTTTCAGTGCCTTATTTCTAAATAGGAATGGTGCCATAAATGGTGCTGCATGCTTGTAATTCTGGCACTCAGGAGGCTGAGGCAAGAGGATTGCCTTGAGTTTGAGGCCAGCCTGGGCTGCATAGTGATTTCAAGGACAGTCTGAACTATACAGTGAGTATTTATTTATAAATAAATAAATAAACCATCAAAAGATAACCAAATACAGAAAGAATACCATTAAGATAAAAAGAAACAGGCAAACCTCAAATAATTGTGGGAAAGAACAATGCAAGCAGCAAGTCAGAGGTTATGCAACATAAAAAATAACCCCGAAGAATTAAGAGAATATATTGCACAAGAACTAGAAATATTGCATCATACACATTCTTCTGCAACTTGGTTTTATTACTCAATAGTATTCCAAAATTTCACCCACATTGTGGCATATACCTGTGTATGTATTCTTTTATTTATACCTCTTTCTAACATGCTGTTAGGGGAATATATGAGAATTTATTTATAATTGTCCTACTAATAGACATTTCTGTTATTTTCAGTTGTTTATTTTTACAATGCTCCTATCAACACTGATACTTGCCTTCTTGTATCTAGGCATACTCATGGATGTTGAGGAATGCTTAGAACAGGACCATATTTTACAAGATCATATTTATTGGATCATATTTTACAAGATAACACTAAATTGTTTTACAAAGTTTATAACTTATTTTCTCATCAGTGGAATTCTACGATGCATGTGCAGGTTTAGAGCAGAGGAAAGGAATGTTGTAAATAAGCTCCATCAGAAAACTCAATAGGTTTTCAAAGGCGCTTGGGATATCTGGACACAAGGCCCTGTGACTCTAGCAGTTCCTAACCAGGTCTTCCCAAGCCCACTATGGCTCATCCAACCTGGAAGAGACTGGCTCCTTCCAGGAAAGGTTCTTAAGAAGAAGAAGGATGCCTAGGAATTCTGTATGGGAAAAATCATTGTTCTGAACTCAGAGTTGCATTTAAACTCCAGCTGTACTTCTTACATTGGGCAAATGCTTTTACCACCCTAAGCCTCAGTTTCCTCACCAGTAAATTGCAGATAACAATATTGCCCACCTTTAGAATTACTGTGAAAATTATTGTTGGGCAATACTTACATAGAAGATAGTGTAGAAGAACTGTCAAAAGTTTGGCTGTGCTCTAATCCCAGCTCTGCTATTTCCTACCCATGTAATCTCAGCAAGTTACTTTGGCTTTTCTGTGATTCAGTCTCCCTACTTGAAACACTAGAGAAACAATACACTACACTTCATAAAGTTACTGTTAGAGTAAATCAGGGAATGCATGTATAGCTCTTAGCTGAGTGTCTGGTACATAGCAAGTACTTAATAAATCCTAGCAGTTATTAGCTTTTTTATGAATTTTTATGTCTAATTTTATTGATACACTGTTGATACACTTTTGACACACATAATGATCACATTCACTGTAGGGAACTTGTGCCTATATAAAATATACCCTGGATTCTTTTTCTTTTTCTTTCACCATTTCTTTCCCTTCAATCCTTCTTCTTCTCCTTATTTACAAAAGCTTTGCTTCCATTTTTTCTTCTATTTTTTTCTTCTGCTTTTAAAAGTTAAAGTGTAAATGACACCCTGGAAAATACTTGAAATAAATGCAAAATATAAAAAGTTACCATTCATAATATATGAAGAACTCTTACAAGTCTAGCAGAAAAACTAAACCTAAGAGAAAACAATGGGCTAAAGACATGAAAAAGCATTTTATAAAATAAGCATGACTGACCAATAAAGAAGAAAAATCTCCACCTCACTGGTAATAAAAGATATGCAACTTAAAAGAAAAAGAATGTACTACTTGTTGCCTGCAAGACTAGAACATTTTTTTCATATTACTAAGAGCCCAAGTGAACTCCCATAAATGACTTGGGAGAGTATACATTAGTAAAAATATATTTGCAGAACAATGTACTGGAAAGACTCAAAATTTTAGTTCATGCCAAGGATCACTTATTTCCTACACTCACTCATTCTAGATCATTTATCCTTCTAGAAAAGTATTCATTCCTTCTAAAAGATTTCACTTGTGAGCTACACCCCAAATTCTTTGATTCCTCTTCAAAATCTAAATGGGATTGTTCATCTTCCTTAAATTAAAAAATAGTTTTGTCTGTTTAATGATAGTATTTAATCCAATTTTCATTTGAAAACATAAATCAAGATTTACACTGATGTGTTTTTCTGGAAAGGCCAGATAATAAATAAGATTCTTAGAGCCTTAAGGTCTCTACTTAATGCTGTGAGTGTAGCACAAAAGCCACTGTGTTAGCCACCTTCAAGTAACTATAACAAATACCTTAGGCAATCAATTTATAAAGGTAAGGTTTATTTTGGCTCAGAGTTTTAAAAGTTCCAGTCCATGCTAACTGGGCCAGATTGCTTTGGACCTGTGGTGAGGTAGCAGCACATCATGGTGGCTGTCATGAGTTCAATCCCCAGTACTAAATAAATAAATTTATTTAATTAAATTAAATCCTACCAAGATTAAGAGCCACCAACAACAATACACAAATGCATGAGTGTTATTGGATTCCAATGAAATATTATTATGTATTATGAACCTGGAAATTGAGTTCCATATAATTTTCAAGTGTCAAAATATTCTTTTCTAACTATTAAGGATGTGAAGGATAGTCCTAGTTTGCAGAACATGTAAAAACAGGTATCAAGTTGAGTTTAGCCCATGGACTATAGCTTACTGATCCCTAATCTAAGGGATACATTCCCTGTTTGGCAAATTAGACAAAGAGGCAGAGGTGGAACCTTCATTCTCACTTCTAGGTGGCAACTGAAAAGTCCTCAACTAGATTTCTAAATAGTTCTCCCAGTACTGTACAATACACATATACAATAAATGTATTAACTATCCCTTTTATTGTCCTGGAAAACAGCAGGCATCCCCTAGAATTACAGCCTAAGTCTAACATATTTGTAAATGTATCTGAGTGTTTTGGTTTATCAAAATAATACAAACTCATAAACTTTTCAATTACAGAAATGAATCAATGTCTTTGTCTTGGTTATTTTTCTCTCATTGCTAAGACAAAATACCTGATGCCCAAAATTAGGTTTATTTTTTACAATACTAGAGGTTCCAGTCCATACTCAGCTGGCTTGTTCACGGCCACTGCAAACAGTAAGAGCCAAAGGGGCAAGAGAGAGAGAGACACGCCTTCTTCCCGACCTCATACTGTATGCCAGCTCCACCCCTGGGCGGGTGCAGCACTCACACGACCAATCCCAGTGCCAGACAACAAGCCAATCACGAACACCAAACTCAGCCACATCCATGATTACATGAGGGTTGAGGGGGGCCTTCTGGACACAACTATAACAGTCTTCCATTAAAACCAGTCCTTTTATGTTCAATAGGGTTTTCTTACATCAAAAGTATATGTCAAAGCATTAGAATTACCTCCTTCCTTCTGCACGTGTTTGGAACAATGTCTGGCAGGGTGCACACAAAAATGTTAGTGTAATACCAAAGGTTTCAGAACATGGAGGGAGAAGTAAAGAGTATGGCTTTCACTTCATACTTCCACTTTTATATTGTTTTAATTCATTATAATATTATATATCACTAACTATTTTTAAATCAAATAAACATTCACCTAGGTTTGACAAAAGCATAGTAGGATTGTAAATTGGCCCCATCATTTCAGAGAATAAGCAGAAAATATGTATCAAATGCCTTTTAAAATGCAACTCCTCTGACTTCCCAATCAGAATTTTTCCCCCCAAGGGAAAAAAAAGTGTGGAAAAAGTAAATACGAAGATGTGCATTTGCAATGCAGTTGATCACAAGACACTGGAGGAAAGTTAAATGTACAAGAATAAAAACATATTCAATGAATTATAAAGTACGTACAGAATAAAATAAAGTCGAGCAATAGAATGAGGTGGGGCATGAATCAGTTGGAGACTTCATGTACTAATTTTTTCACAGCAAATTCCTAACTTTTATTAGATTGAAACAGTGCTTATAATCCTGTAATGCCTTAGTTGTTATGAAACAAACTGTCAAGTTTTTATTAAGACCATGTTTAAGAGGCTGAGGTAGGAGGAGCATTGTGCGTTCGAGGCCGGCTTGGGCTACAAGGCGAGCACAAGGCCGACCTGAGCTACATGGTGCGACCCTGCCTCAAAAAAACTAAGGCTGGGAGTTTGGCTCAGTGGCTTAAGTGCCTGTCTGGCAGGCGTGAGGTTGTGAGTTTGATCCCTGGTGCTGAGAAAAAAAAAAAAAAAAAAAAAGACCACGTTTAATTATGGTCCATTTCAAAGGAACAGTTATACTGTGCTGGTGATTTTATGGTATAGTTTTTGTTGTCCAGTTAACAGACTATTGCAGTAATGCCAAAGGGCAGCCTCCTTTGGTGTGGCTTCAGCACTCCGTGGACTCCAGTGCTGGAAACTCATCTCTGCGGACCTTGGTCCATCAGCACTTCGGCGAGGAGCAGCGCCCTAGCCTCGGCTGTGAGGAGGCCGATGTGCTCTGGGCACTGACCTTAGGGACCCTGGCATCAGACAATTTGCAGTCTGGAGGCAGCAGGTGACAGCAGGTGAGAGCCACAATGACTGCGGAAGGAAACCGTAAGGAGGGTCAACAGAACAAGGCCGTGGCAGTAGGATTTCGTCTGCAAGTCCACGAGTCATCTGCAGAATCTCTAGAATACACAGGGGACGGGGAAGGCACGCACGGAGCTCAAGAAACGCCACGTGCAACTGTTGTGACGCTCCGCTCCCCCAGCCTTGCTCGCCTGGGGACACACTTGTTCTATATCTGTGTCATGGGCATCAGATACCAAGGGTATCTTCAGTCTTCAACTTGTTCAGACAAGTTCTTTCCTAAAATGGGTCACTTAGGATACAGCAGCTGGGAGTTCCAGTTGTCACCCATCCTTCTTACATTTCCTGCTCACGTCCAGATGAGCTAAGCGGTATTAAGTGTAGCTGAGGTCACTGAAAAGATTTTTAAATAAGCTATTTTAAAAGTTACTGACATCATCAACTCAGAGCTGTTATTCCTGGGTCAGCACATCCTCCTCCCCGCCGTAGCCGCGGTCTGCAGACCTTGGGGTTCACCGCGGGATTGCGCAGGCGCGGTGCTGGGTGTGGCTTCCCCAGCAAGGGAGCTCTCACGCCCTCTAGCACCCGCTGCGAAAAGTAGAGAAAGCGTCTTCCCAAGCGTTCAAGTCAAATGAAACAGCAGACACGATTTGGTTCTGTCGCGGGCTAGCTTGGGTCCT
>RJWM01005478.1:50824-91741 GCA_004363535.1 Dasyprocta punctata | reverse complement strand
AAAAAAAAAAAAAAAAAAAAAAAAAGGGAAAAAGCAAAAGAAAAAAGGGAAAATAAAAGAAATTCTGGGAATGTAGCCTTGGATTTCATCCCCAGTACAAATATTAAAAAAATCACTTGTGTGAGAAGCTAAGGAATTTAAAATGCCAGCTCCTTTACACCGGGAACCCTGTTCCAGGGTCCTACAGGATGGGCGGTGTTGTAAAGCAGAGGTTTTCATGATCTCCTGCATGAACCACTGGAAGCACACGCTGACACTGGGGAGAGGGTAGTAGCCGTGCTGATGACCACTGTCTGACAGTCTCCATTGAGGTCACTGTCTGTGCTCAGTGTTATATGAAATAGTATGTAAGCTATGAGAGGAAAATGTTCCTGGAGGAGGCGAATTCCAAAGCCATCATAGAAGAATCTCAGCTCCATTAGCACCTGAGGCAGACTTCAGCACCCAGGGGAATCAAAAGAGCTTTGGCACAGACAGTTTCAAAAACTATGATCTGATACTGGAGAGAAAGAATATGACAAAAGCCACCCAACAGTAAAGAAGTATGTCTAAATCTCCTGGTGAGAATATTTCAGATACAGGGAACAAATGCGTTTCTATTCATGAGTACATACAAAATATTTATAGGTTTAGAAAAAAAAAAAAAAAACAAGATTGAGGAGAATTTAAGACTGAAAGTCCTAAAATGAGTAGATAGGGGTACTCCAGAGTAAACGCTCTTGATATATTATTCCCAATACTCTGGTTTCTCTTCAAATTGCATAAATCTTTTGCCCTTGATATATTATTCCCACATTAACACAATAAAGAAAAAAATATATATATACATATCTCCCTCTCTCTATAGGCATATGTGTATCTATCTATAGAGAGGGAGACATATATGAAAATCATAGGAAAAAAATTAAGAATTGCTTTGAAGCAATAATAATGCTTATATTATTCATGTTATTGTACTGAATCTACATAATTTTTCTATTTTTCTTCCATTTTGCAGTGTAACTGTGGTTATGTATTTTTTCTCATTTTAAGAAGTTCGTGTGCCTGCTTGTAATATATGTCTTTGAGAAAGCAGTCAAGGTGGTCAAAGTGCTCCAATCTGGATAACTTAAACTCTGACAACTTCTGCATCTCACTTTTATTTATTTTTTCTCTCCATCTTATTATCCCTGGTTTTAAGGGATGATTCCTGAGCTTGTGATGGCTTTGAAATTCTGAGTATAAACATTTGGAATACATTCAAAATGCAAAGCATACTCATTTGTTTGATGGATGGTAGGGAACCAAGTGTGCCGTAGGCTTCAGTAGGAATGTAGATATCTCTGTTGGATCCTTTTGCGAACTTCCCAAAACTCCCCTTTTATAAATTAGTAGCAAATCTGTTTGGGCCTTCAAAAATGAATTTGATTTTCAGTGTTTACACTGAGTTTATTTATTTTATTTTAAGGTTTAAGTGTATAGTAAGAAATAAATTGCTTTGTTTTGAAATTTAAAGAGTTTAAGCAGCTGACTCTTAATTTAAAAAGCACCAAGTGCCTGATGAAGTTAATAATGTAGAAGATTTCATGTGAAGTGCATGAGCTTTCTCATTAAGGGATTCAAAGCAATAGCAGACACTTCTGTCACACATATGTCAGAAAGTTGGGATTGCATGGGGCAGAATATTAGGAGAAATGAGCAACTAAGAGGTTATCTTTTCTGCCTAAAATGTTTTACTCTCAGGAATCTGTTTGCTTTCACAAACAAAAAGATGCCATTTGCCTTTTTTGCTATTATTGAAAGCATAATGTATTTAACAAAAGACAGAAAGCAGGTGAATCCAGTGAGTTTCAAAAAAGAGCTATTCAATTTTCAGTGCTTCATTAGAATCCAGATACACTAAATTCAATTGTATGCAAAGGACTATTTCACTTTCAGTTTTGTTTACCTTCCATTTCACAGCCTGTTTCAAGTATAATATTAGCTCCTCCTGTGGGTCTCATTTTCAGAGACTTAGATCATAATTAATTTAATAAATGTTTTTGAGTAGCAATTCAGTGCCAGGCAGAGCTTTGTATTCAGGATATACAGCAGAAAACAAAACAAAGATGACTGATGTGGTTCACAGCTCAAGGAGTCTAAATGGAAAATTAAAAAAATACTTTCTTCAAGTCATAATAAAGGATAGGAAAGAAATGAATCAGGATAAGGGTGGGCTAAGTTAAACCAATATCTTTCTGACATGGTAACTTTTTGGTTAGAGAAATGAAAGAAATATATCCAAACATTCAAGTAAAAAATATTCAGGCACGGAAAGCAAATGCCTTAAAATAGTCTGTTAGTCAGCTTCCTGCTACTATCACAAAATACCTGAGATAACAAACTTTAGAATCAGAAACACTTTAATTTAGCTCACAGTTTTAATTTGTCTCATTATTTGTCTGGGCCTTGTGGTAATGCAGTAGATTGTGAAAGGTATGTGTGACGGAGGAATCTGTTTAACTCAGGCCAGCTGGGAAGCAAAAGAGGGGATGAAGTGTGGGGTCCCAATATCTCCTTTTAGTGGATCCCATCCCAGTGACCTTTCTCTCATTAGCCTCACTTCTTAAAAGATTCATCACCTGCTAATAGACCTATGGGCTGGAAACGAAGCCTTTAACACATGTATCCAAACTACAGCATACATTTTTGAAATTGAAAGAGGTCATTGAAAATGAAATGGAAAACTGGTAGGTCAGATAAAAGAGCTTGTGGTGAATTTGAGTAGGATTTTAGCAATGGAGTGAAGTAAAGTGCTTGTATTTAGGTTGTAATGTGTAAATATAGACTCTAGTTGAGGTCTTAGTCCCCGGCAACCACATGAAAAAGAACTAGAAAAGAAAACGAAAAGGAAATGCTTTTGACATAGGACTGTAGAAAGAAAGGTATCTTGATAATATAAAAAGATAAGGAGATAGTGATCAAATATGTCAAACTGATGCTTTGATTAAGACAAACACTTGGAAGGATCACTGGATTTGGAAGGATGCAGTCAAGTAGTGACTTTAACATGAACAACTTCACAGAAATAATGGAACCAATGCTTATCTGGTTCATGAAATGTGGAAAAGGTAATGCAAAATGAAGAACATAACCATCCTTCAGAGAATGAGTGTGTGTTTCTGTAAAGGGGATCAGAGAAAGACAGAACTTGATGTAGTGGGCTGAAGAGTCACAAGAAGTTACTTTCTTTCTTTTTTTTTTTTTGAGATAGAAAGCATTATACGTACTCTAAGGAAAAGAAGTCAAGTTTTGTTTTACATTTGAGTGTTGAAAACCAACTGAAAGACAACTGTGTAAGTGAATGAGAAAAGGCTTGAATTCTGATCACTAAGTGAAAAACTGATTTAAGAACATGACTCTTCCACTTTAATACGAGGAAAGACACAGGGTGCAGCTGAATACAATAGATTGAAAAAAATTAGTGAGTGGACTGGGGTTAGAAAAAACAATGGCCACGGCAGCAAATAAGCCCAGTCTAGGAACCCGCACCATGCATGGGCCGCAGCCAGACTGGGAACAGCCAGGCCCCAGCCCCTTCCAGCAAGTGGGCTGGCAAACCAGATATACCAACTCCCCCCACCCCCCATCCCCCACCCATAAGCGACCAACTGATCTGGAGAAACACAGGCTGTGATGATAGCTATTGAGGTGAAATGCAATTGGATGCCTGTGGTGCTTTGGTGTTTCACTAACATGGCAGGTCTAGGCCAGTAGTCTGGTCATAGGTTCACAGGATATTGTTAAGCAGTGTGTCATCTAGCGGGGATCTCCTTCTAAGGGTTGCAGCTATTATTGATTCCCTGTGGTCTTGTTTTGAGGTCCTATATTGTTTCCTTTGTTTTTTTGGGTTGGGTTTTATTCTCTTTTGTTTTGTTTATGTTAAATCCCACAGCAGGAAAAGCTATTTCAAGACAGCAAGACATATTAAGGAAGCAATTTTGGATTTACTACTGGCTTGTTTTGAAACACTTTATTGCATTCATTGTTTTGTTTTTATTGTTTCTATTCTATTCTGTTCTGTTTGATTTATACTATATCTGAAGTTATCTGTAGTTATTTTGAAGACATCAAAAGGCATTATGGTAACTACTGTAGATTTCATGATGTTTTGAAGTCCTGAATCCCTCACACTGGTTTGTTTTGATTGGTTTTATTCTGTTATATACTCTTTAAAATAAAAGAAATTGGTGATTGGGCTGTGGTAAGGGAAGATCATCTGAAAGTCTTCATTTGATTTCTCCTGGTTTTCATGTGAAATGAAGAGAAAACTTCTCAGATGTGACAGAAAGGAGGGAGAGGAAAGAGCAGTAGGACAAGATGAAGATAATATTTCCACCAGAATTGGGTAATTTCCAAATGTTAGGAAGAAAGAGAAATGAACAAAGTAGTTGATACAGAATTCCTTACCTCATAAGTATAGATTTTCAGGAACCTTTCTTCATATATTGTACTGTAGTCATATGAGGTTTTTGGGTTTTTTTCTTATTTTTGAAATACAAGCTTGCATCTCAGAAGCTTTTTTGTTTGTTTGTTTTGTTTTTACTTTAATGGAACCACTGAACTTTTTTTAGTTGTTTCTTAAGCCTCAATTTAGACTTGAGAAGCTATGCTTCTACAAACCCCAAAATCACTCTGTCATAGAATTTGCATTATATTCAATATAAATATTTCATTTCTGCCAACAGACTACTCAGTGCATTCCTCTCCTGATAGCATTTTATTACAAGTAGTTATTGGTAAACTATGTTACATCATAAGATAGCATTCAACCATTATTTTATGCAACTGATTTTTTTGCCCCCTGCTCTCACCAAAGCTTAGTTAGTTAGTATTTATTAAACTTTTACAAATTTGCATGGTAAGTTTATATGCAGGATTATATGTTATTTTTAGAATTAGAAAAGTGTCAGAAGTATTTTTCATTAAGGTTGGCATTAAAATATACACATAAGAGAGTAATATTTGGGGTCAGGAGTATAACTCAAGTCTCACAGCACCTGCCTAGGAAGTGCGAGGTCCTGAGTTCAATTCCCAATAAAAGAGAGACAGAGAGAGAGACAGAGAAAGAGAGAGAATTGAAATGACCAGTTCAAAAAACGCAGTTCTCCTTGTAGGCAGATTTCAGAAAAGAGAAAAAAGACAACAACAACTAACAGGTGAAAAAGGAATGATTATTATAATGAAGCTTCCAAATTTTAAAGGCTCGTTTTGAGTTTAGTCATTTTTGGAGATATTAAAATTATGTATAATACATCTAGGTAGCTGAGTTTTTTAAAATGGTATTCCGTAATTAACTCAAGCATGTTATTCAAACTGTCACTTCCGTGCACATATAAAGGTATAATTTAGATGGATAGAAAGACCTTGTAATACAACAATGTGACAAAAGAGACTTTTTTGTTATTGCCTTCAGTGTGAGGAAAATAGAATAGAAAAATCTGTCACTTTTGATGGAGAACAGAGTATAATTAAATTTAATTTAGTCTTACTGGAGACCTCTGTTTCAATTTGATTTTCAGTTAACTAAAGCTCATTGTTTAGTTAAAAAGCTTGTAAATTTGGTTTTCTTATCTTCACAAAGGGACACATTTAAAGCACCGCACCTGATTTTTAAATGCACTTTCAGTAGTATGTGATCTGCATTCTAGTTTCTTTCATTAGAGCTGATTCTATTTTAAAAGGAAGACATATATTTCTCACCTCATGCTTTCTTTTCTCAGAGAGATAGAGAGACTATTTATATTTTTGGTTTTTATACTTTTTATATTATAGATTATACCAGTATGATGTGTCTTAGAGGACAAGAATCTTTTTTCTCATTAAATTAGAGCTACTATAGTAAAATACTATTCACTGGCTGACTAGGTCAATGAGATCACAGACATTCTTACTCTCAAATACTTGAGAATCACTATTTGTAACTTTGAACATTGTTCATCACCATTAAAATTACATTAAATATCTAATCAAGTAAGTTTTTTATAAATATTATATGTATATATATTCATATATGTATATCTTACTAAAGAAGGCAAAGAAAAAATGCCCTATTTGTTACTGGAGGATCAGGTCTTTCTCATTATGGATATGTTCAGATAATTATGGCAGAAATTGAGAAAAAAGTCTTACAAGCTTCCATATACAAAATGCATAGCTTGTGGCAAAAGAGATGACAGACAGACCTATATATTACCTTTAATTTGAAATATATTTATGCTCTCATTTGTTCTAGAATTCATTGTAGGATATCTTACAAGTTATTACATTTTCTCAGATCACAGTCTCTATTTCATAACTCAAAATCTAGGATGGCATTCTACCAGGATTCAGAAATAGAGATAAACCATAAAAACCTTTGGAGGAGTATCAAAATGAGAGTGGAATTTACAATTGATAGGATTAGTCTGATGTGGTAGCATATGCCAGTAATTCCAGCACTTGTGAGGCTGAGGCAGGAGGACCACTACAAGTTCAAGAACAACCTGGGCTACAAACTGCTCAAGGCCAGCCTGAACTGCATAGGAAGACACTGTCTCAAAAAGATAATTGATAGAATACAATTTAACCTCACTTTGGAGTGAGGCTGTTGGTTCTAAATGGAAATAACTTACATTCATAATTCAGCAACTGTTCACTGCTCATATAGTATATATCAAGCATTGTTCTAGATACAAAGAAAAAAGCAGTAAGAAAGACTAGTGTGGGCTAAATACATATGTCCTCCAAAATGTGTACAGTGAATCTTGAAACATCACTGTGACTGAATTTAGAGATGCCAGTAGAAAGTAATGGTCATGAGAGTGCAGCCTATATGAATGGGATTAGTGTACTCACAGAGAGCTGAGAAGGAGAGATACAGAGACAGAGACACAGAGAAGTAGAGACAGAGACAGAAGTGACAGAGACAAAGAGAGACAAAGAGAATCTCTTTCTGCCCCATGAGGACAGAATGAAAAGACAGGTGTCTGTAAATAGGTACTTACCAGATTGAATCAGCTGGCACCTTGATCTTGAACATCTCAAATTATGAAGCTATGTGAAATTTCTGTTACTTCAGTCAGTCAGCATTTTGTTATGACAGGTCTAACTTAATAAGAAAAAGACAAAATCCTTACCCTCAAAAATCTTTCAAAAGTTGAAGGAGAGATACTGTGTTGGTCAGCTTTTTTGTTACTGACACCCACAATTTAAATGAGAAGAGGCCTAATATGGTTCATGGTTTGGGAGATTACGTTCATGGTCAGGTGGTTCCATGGCAGAACATCATGGTAAAAGGATCATGTGAAGGAAAACTGTGTAGTAGATGATTTGAAATAAGACCAGGGGGCCAGTACCAAAGAGAAAATGGAGAAAGAACAGATAGAGCCGAAAGCCATGCCTTCATGTCCCATCCAGACACATCCGAAAGTTTGTTTTAGCAGTACAATGGTGGAACTCAAAGCCAATCAAAGTGACATTCCACCCTGTCAGGCCCACTCCTCGTCACTTGCATATGCAAACACAACCTCTTAAACCATGATTAATCTCCAAATAAAGACAAGAGCGAGTTCATAAATCCATATAACTGGATATAAAAAATTTTGGCACACAACCAAAAATGCAATAATTCCTTCCTCAGACTTGCGAAAGTTCCATCATTTTTCAAAAGTTCAAGTCCAAGACTCTTCGCAGACTCAAAGCAAACTCTTAGCTGTGAACCTCTGTAAAACTCAAAATTAACTTATATAATCCAGAGACACAGTACCACAGGACCTTCCCATTCAAAAGGAAGAAATGCAGGGTTAAAAAAAAAAATTAGACCAAAGGAAGATTGAGACTCAGCAGAGTAAACTTTAGGTCCTATAACTCCATAACCAGCATCTGGGAAACATGTTGATAAAATGAGAACTGCAAAGGGCTTGAGCAGCCCCAACTCTGAGCCTCGCTGGTTGCAGCCCACACAACCTCTTTCTTGGGTTGGTCAAACTTCTTGTCCTGATTTTCTGTTAGGCAGCTTTCTCAACACTGAGACCTAATATCTGACACCCACCATTTAAAGGAGAGGTTTAATTTGGCTTTTGATTTGAGAGCTCCATTCATGGTTAGACAGGTTCAGTACAGGAAGTTCATTGTGGGAGGACCTGGTGGAGCAAAGCTGCTCAATTCATGGAAGAGGGAAAGCAGAGCCGGGGACAGCACTAAAGAGAAGGGGATAAAGGACTAGATGTAAGTCCCTAAGGCCACGCCTCCACGGACCACCCAGTCATACCCAGAAATGTGCCCAACAATTTCGAGGGTGGACTCCAAAGCCCCTCAAATTTATACTCCACACTAACCACCGCAGATAGCATAATTTAAAATAAAAAAAATGGCAAATATTCCAAAGGAATGGAAACTAGATAATATGATAGAAACTGTTTAGCTTAAGCTACCTAAATAAAATGAAGTCCCCTCTGGGTGACTTGAGCTGAACAAAGACAAACAGATGCAATTCAGATGAAAAGGGAACTATACAGAGGGTACAAGAGACACCGTCATGCAAATGGGAGTGAGCCTGGAGAGTTGCATGGAGAAATTCAGTGTATCATGATTAGAGACACGATTAAAGAGTAGTTGGATTTGAGATTACTGAGTTGAGCCCAAGAAAGCTGATGTGGGGTCCAGAGTCTAAAACAGAATGAAGCATGATATGCAATGAGAACAGAAGAAAGGATGCAGTATAACCTAGTTAATATTTGCAAAGATCACTAAGGTGGAGAATAGATTCATGGGGTCATAGTGAAAGTGGCAGACCACTCAAAGTGACGGGTTCATGGAGAGTAGACATTAGTTAGTGATACAGAGATAGAGAAAAATGAAATTTATTCTAAAGGTGTTTTTTATATCCACCGAAACTTATGCTGATTTCAAATTCCTACTTCAAGTCTACCTTCATAACTTTGAATTTTAATTCAATGAGGTGAAAGTACTTGATAGCACCTGCCAGGCACTCCAAAAATATATGAAATAAATGACTTTGAATAACATGCTGTTAGTATCCTTCTTTCAGAGGTTCTAGTATATCAACATTTACTGTAATTTTTGAATAAAAAGTGATCAATATCACAAGATGATTTTAGAATGGCATACAGTTTTTTAAAATTAATTTATGATTGGCTTATTTGATGACAGGTAAGACTGGAGAATAATGAAAAAACAAACTATTACATATAATAACAAAAGAACACAGTGTGATAACTTCCACTATTTTTTTGTTTACTGTGAGGTTTAAAACTATTTTTCAAGTGCCAGAAAAGTTATTTATTTTCTGGACTCCCATATGGTACCACCGTGACTTTACCACTGTGCTGTCATTTGGCCCCATGTCTGTGAAGCGATCAATCCGTTGCAGGGATTCTCAGCAGGCCTGGCCTGGTACAAGAAGAGCAGCAGCAGCCCTTGAGAAGCAGCGTTAGGTCTCAGGCTCACTTTTGGAAGGAACCTGACAAGTACACGTTTCTGTCTGCAATTGATCTGTCAATTTAAATCACAGACCCCAACAATCAGAAAAGTGAAGCTACAAAGAAATCTCAAGTAATTAGAACCACATCCTCCAGCCACAAATTCTCTTATCTTTTAGCCCACAGAGCTAATATTACAGGAGTCTAGCTATTGAGCTAGTAAAGGAGATGTCACACCCTACAATCCATGGGGAAATATGTCAAGCTGAATTCACAAAACACAACCTTCAGTGTTTGGTTTTAAAGACACAGTCCTCAATAGTAAATTTCGTGCTATTTACAGAAACAAAAACCTCACCAACAAGCAATGAGTGTCTTTCATGACACTGTTTCTCTTTTTTTCATGCTTCTTTACTTTAAAAGTTTTCATATAACCATCTGCAATAGGAAGGGACAGTGAAATATCAATTAATTAAAATAAAATTTAATAATTGATCAAAGTTTCTGCTATGTCTATTTTTAAATCTTGAGTTCTGACATATTTTTCCTTCTTGGAGAATTGTTATATTTACTCTTAAAAAATGCTTTTTAGTCTAAACATATTTTATCTAAATTCAAAACCTAAAAAGGAAGAGATTTTGTTTTATAAATGTTATGTAATACTTTTAGATGAAGCAGATTAGAAAGTTAGTAGAGTTGTTTAATAGGTAGTGTGGTGGAATGGTAATAGACTGATATGTAATAGGTTAAAAACAAATTTACACTAATTTGATAAATATGGTTTAGTGAATATGCAAATGAGTTGGATAGTCTTCCTTATGTTTTGTCTTTCTTCCATATTGTTCATAAAAGAATAGAGTAAGAATTCTGAGGCTATAATCTTTGAGTAATTAAGGCAATTATTATTTTTGTTGGAAAAGTTAGAAAGCACTAGGATCTTTACTTCTTGAAGGTCAAAGCTTCAAAAGATCACCTGGAATGTTAATTCCTAAACTGTCCACAGCTCCAAAATTCAGAAACTAAGCATGAACCAGAAAATAATCTCTGAAACATTTCTATCTTAGTAGTCAGTGAAAATGGCTGTTATCACATCAGTAGGACTCACTTTTCGATAGGTGAAAACGATGAGAGAAGAGAAGACACCTTTGCCCAGCTCAGCTCCTCTGGAAGAAGGACACTCATAGCAAAATAAAGTAGCAGAGGAAATTGTACACGAATTGACAGAAACAAGCAAGACCAGAAGATGATGTTGAGTGTCACTTTGTGTCACAATTGTTAGCTTACCTCCCTCTCCAATTATAAGAAGATACTAAGCACAGTGAAGTCTGTAACTTTTTATCTACAGTGCCTAGGACAAGACCTGGAATCCATTGTTTACCTAGTATCAGTTAAATGAATGAACCAGGTTTACACTATCATCCTAAGAAAACTAAAGTCTTTAACTAAACGTCTTAAGGCCAAATAGTGCGTTAAAACGAAATCTATGATAATATGCAAGTAAACAGAAGTATACAGAGTTGATATGATTCCAATCAAATGCAAAAACATTCGGCCCATTAATTAGCCAGCAAGTCAAGGAGCATTGTGTATTAGGAATTTTGAAAGACTGAAAAGAGTTCATGTGTGCTTTGACATAATTTTGTTGCTTTTCCAGTAGAAGGTCATTGGGCTTGAAGTCATGAAATTCAGGACAAAGGTCTGGAGTATTCGTGAACCTGGACACCAGATGAGCTTGTTGGGGAATATCAGATGATATCATCTCAGGACAGGAAAGCTTAGCAGCCCAAATCAAAGTTTTTCCAAGGGACTAACCTACTGTAGACATTTCTTCACTGCAGATCTAGATGTTGATTTTAAAGAAAACATTAATGGAAATCACCATAACATAGCACTTGCGAGTCAGTGTTTGCCTGGAGGTTAATCCAGGCGTGTAATGTGGTTCATGTTTCAGGTAAAGATTAACATCAATATTCATTGAGAAACAATTATTTTTATCTCCTGTACATTCATGTGTGTCTGAAAATTTTGGTTCAAAAGGCATATTCTGAAATAGATGTGTCATGATGATTAAATGGTTAAGAATATATACTGGATAGGAAAACTAACTTCAAGAAAAAGAAAAGTGAAAATGGAAAGAATAACAGAATTGGGATTTGTGTAACTATTAAGGGGCAAGATATGAGGTAATTGAGAGAGAAATTAGAATTTTTATTCTAAACATTAAAATTACTTACCCAAAGTTCTAAAGGTAATTATTATTTATAGATTAGGAGCTAGAACTCCTTTATATTAACTCTGAATGTGGAATAGAGACACAATGAAGAAATACAGTTCTTTTTGTTTGTGCTAAACTAAATCCTGCATGTTCTTATTTTACTTTCGCCCAAACAATAGGGGCTGTCTTTGAATCTTCCAGCCAGAGTTAAATAGAAAATATGGAATAATTTATTAAAATAACTTTGAGCAATTTCAGTTGATTTGAGTAAGTTTAGTTAAATTAATTTACATATGAAAATGTGAAGCATTTCTTGTGCCTTAGAATTTGCTGCAGAGGCAAAGAATATTAAGAATATTGAAGTTGTTAAACTTACTGTAACTTGGAATGCTAAGAATCATATCAGAAACTGCTTTAAAAGTTGTCACATATTTAAATCCATGTTTTCCTTAAAAGAATATAATGTCTTAGTCTAAAGAACACTGATAAGATTATGGCTTTGAAGGTAGTATTAATGAGAGCTCCAAGGATGATTAATATCCATTATATAATACAGATTTTTTTTTCCAGAAAGATGGTATTGGGTTTTAAAACAATGTAAATTATAAAATTATATAATGCTTTCACTTTCCAATAAGCTTCTATATTCAGAACAAAATTAATGGAAAAACTATTAATATGATACTGTGTTAGTCAATATGAAATGAGTTCTAAAAATTATTTGTGCAGAATTTCACCAGCTATGTTGTCATATTTCCTTCATGTGCAGAAAGAATTTAAGAAAAACCATTAATGCAGGGTTCATATTGATAGGAATACCATCACTGGAAAACTGTAGTATCATATTTTTTAATGAAATGTTTGGAATAAAATCTATAAAAAATTGAGTCATGAAAAATTGAGTCATTTTAAATTAATACATTAAATTGTTAGACACAGAAATAATGCATTTACAAATCCTTGCTAAATTTGTTTTGCACTTAAGTAGTTTCTCATTACTTACTTGGAGATTCATCATACTATTTAGGGACACTAAATATAGCAACAGGAATTTGGGATTGCAGGATTAAATTGAAGTCAGATATGTACTCTCCAAAGTGTTACTCTGGTTAGAATATGGAAGTTTATAATTATATCTAATGCAAACCTTGCACCAAGCAAAATTAAGTGGGCAAAGAAATCCTTATTCCAGGCTACTATAGAGGAGAAAGATCCATAGGGAAGAAAGATCAATAGTATGTACAGTCTGAACTCAGTTGTAAAGTATTTCTAAGGAATGGCTCCCAGCTCCTAGATAATGACAACCCTAGGTTGCAAACCCAAGTAAGAGGCTTTAAAAACTGATTTACATCTTTATCAAGCAGGGAAAGTGTTTACAAATGTTCCAGGACAGGTGATGCACCTCCTTGGTAGATCACTGTGAATTCTTGAAAATTGGAGTGAGGAAGCCCAGAGGCCTTATGACAGGAAGAAAATTGTGTAAAGTTTAGTCATTTGCAGTTGTTAAAGGCATCATGTTCATTATATGACTTTAAAAAAAATAGTGAATGTTATCATTGCATTGACATTATCAACTAGGTAGCTCTTCATTTTAAACTACCAGTTAAAAAATATAGTGCTTCTGTCAACTTGAATAACTTGCTTCTTGCCACATAAATGTTATTTTGCAGTCTATGTAGCTGCCATTTTAAAATATTTTCTAATGATTTTTATGAGTTGTAAATATTCATTAATTTTTCACTTTCAGGGAGATGAAGATGAAAGTTCATAGCATTGCTCTTTCCAAAACTAGATATTATTTATTTTCCCATTTTGCATCCTACCACACATTAGTTTACTTAAAATTGTTGCAGGATTGGGAGAATTTAATGACTTACAGCATTGAGAGTACTTGGAATTAGCATATAATATGTGCCACATTTGTGTCAGCAAATGTGCTTCCCATTCTTTTCTATGCGTTGTTTCTGTCCATTTCCACCTCCTTCTCTATTTTTAGAATTATCATTACTATTAGTGTTGTAATTATCATTGTCTTCATTATTATCTTCTAAGCCTGAAAAAGTTACATTAGCCCCTGAAAACATGGCGTCCAAGGAAATGATCTTTGGCATTTGATGTGTATGAGTTCTCACAGAAGAGGCAATTAAGCCTCCTTTCTTGGTATTTAAAATGAGAATAATAGTGATTACTTAATTGAAATGTGAGGATTAAATGAGCTGGAAAGAGAAATACAGATGCTTCTTAAAACTTTCAGTAGAATCACATTTTGATAAACTCATTATAAATTGAAAACATTTAAGTCAAACGGTCTTTATTATACCTGGAAGATCTACTACACATCACAGCTTAGCTATAGACTGGTTATAGGAATCTGTTGTTTTGTATAAAATTTTTTCATGTCTTGGAGCTGTGGCTCGCTGTGGCTGGCCAGCATTGGGAAAGAGAAACACACAGTATATCAATAGCTCAGAGAAAAAAAGAAATCAAACTTCAAAATTAGAATAGATAGTTCCTATTAAATATGTCTTACTTTCTCTCCATTATAAAGTTGAAAACCTTAAATTAACAATGAAGTAGAAAGCATCTTTACCCAACATTCAATTTGTAGTTTTCTTTTCATGTATCTTTTTATATATTCTTTGGTCTTTCCCACTTTGTTAGAATATTTGTGCCTTGGACTAGTACCTGGAATGTGGCAGAAATCTGGCAAAGTTTTCTTGAAAAGGGAGAGAAAGAAACAAAGTAAGTTGTGACTTTTTAAAATTTATTTTTGATCAGTTGATTTAGGAGTTTTCTGCCAGATGCCACACAGGAATACCAAAAACACCAATTACAAAACTTAAAATATACTGTTCATCTGTGAATTCTTCATGCCTTTTACCTAATACAACTTAAATAAAAAATGTGGTGAGAAGGAGAAAGAGATTATGGGAAGAAGAGACAGAAAGACAAAGAGACACTACCACAGACAGAGAAGAGAAAAGGCAGAAGAGGATTGAGGTAAAGAAAAGCTAAATGACAGGAAATAGAAACTAATGAAGAAAAACGAACACAAAGAAAATTTAAAAATAAACATCAGTGGTTTCCACTTACGCATCACCCACCTCTGTGGTACTCTGTGCATCTCAGAAACTCTGAAATCTAGAGCCAAGGGATAAAACTTGCTTACTATACAATATTTATTATGAATTAGGTAAAGCACTAATTTACCACCTGGGTTAAACGTTTCTAATAGTTGAAAAGTTTAAGAAACAATTTTATAGGTAATTTTATGTATTCAAATAAAGATGCATATTGTTAGCTATATTTTCTGAAAGTACATTAGCATTTTGTAGTGTCTAAATTTTAGTTAAAATTGAAATAAAATTTTAGAAGCTAAAAATAGATGTAAATACTAAGCAAATGTTAAAAATTGTGTGTATTTGATAACCAATATTACAATAAATTATTAACTACTGTTCAAATTTTGTATTCAAATATTATCTTTTAAGGAAGCAGCTTTTCAAGCCAACAATGTAAAGTCATAAAATCACTCTGAAAAACAATTTAAATAGCCTTAGTTGAATTCTTTTAATTGATACTTAGAAAAATTTATGATTTTTCAGTGTCTACATTAATATGAATATTGGGTATGTTTGAAATTGTTTAATCACATTTAACTTCTATCACCTTTCACATTTTATAATGAAACATTTCTGTAAAATCAAATTCCATCAGGGGTAATATAGACCTTATTTTTAAAAATTTGTTGCTCTGAAAATTAGTGTCTTTTGCTTTAGTAAATACCTAGAATCAAAAAGTTTTGGTTTAGGGAGCAATACCAGGCACTGAACCACAGACCTGTGCACTGAGCTACATTTCAGTCCCTTCCTCTTTTTGAATTTGAGCCTTGCAAATGGATCAAAGTGCCCAGCCTGCTCTCCAAATTGTGGTTCTCTTGACTCAGTCTCCCAGAGTACTGGTATCATACACATGTGTCACCACACCCTGTTCAAAAGCATCTACTTACGCTGTGATTTTATATCTTTCAGAACAGAGTTAGTGCACTGTACCAAGTGTGAATATCCACAGTTTTGTTTGTGCCTGTGCCATTATGTAACTCATCTTTCAGTTATTCTACATTTTGTGTGGCTGATGCTCATACAACATTATAAATGTAATAACAACTTCTGTGAAGTCTGTTTCAGTCACAGATATTTCCCTTGGATAAAATGCATGCTCTTGTGTGCTTGCCACTCAAAGCACACTATTTTTTAATTTAAAAGTTCTTCGTATGGCATATGATTTCTTGATATTTAACATATATCCATGTAGCTCATTATTTCAATGCAAATTGCAAAAACTTTTACTTATTCTTCTGCAGTGACAATATTTATTTCTACAACTAATATTGTAAGGAAAATGCCCAGCTGAAAGTTAAAGTAGCACAATACAAGCAATAAGACAATTTCATGGGAAGCAGAGAAATTACAATCAATGAAAGTAAATCCACTGGACTCTCCTATCAGTTGAAAGCTATATGCTTTGCTTACAATAGTTTTCACATTACTCCAGCAATTAAAATATGTCCATCGTGTTAAAAAGCTTGTATAAATTGTTTTCCTGAATCCTTAATGGTATCAGATCTTAGAACATATTAACACCATTAATTTTTTAAAACACCATTAATTTTATAAGGTTACTATGGTGGTTACTTTTGATACTAATTTGGTTTGGTTTCATTTTTTTCTTTTTCTTCACTACAAAAGGTAGAATGACATTCATGAAATAATACTAATATTTCCTTAAATTTACTCATAATTTCTTTTATTGTGCCTTTTTTATATATCAACTATTTCATCTAGTAATGTTTCCTTTCTGATTGAATATCCCATTGTCTTCAAAATTCCCTGTAGCAAGGGTCTGATTATGGAAAAGTCACTCTGCTTTTGGATGTCTGAACAGCTTTTACTGAACTGTTTCTTTATATGAGTATATTTATTAGGCAATATGCTACCATCTGTTGTTTCTTGGAAGTACCTGTAAATTTGTCTTCTTTGTCTTCTTGCTTCTTATCTTTTAGCCTTTATCTTTGTTAGTCAAGAAGTTATCTATGATGCATTAAGTAATTTATTTATGTGCATTCCTTCTGCTTAGAACAATATCTTGAGAGAAGGAAGAGATACAGGTGTACTCCATATTTCACTTGGCATTCTGCCTGGGGACATTTCTTATCTGATACACAGTGATGGAAGGCAGAAATCAGAACTGAGTGCTACTAAAATATCTAAAATTTGATCAGGGAAACAGATAGAAAACAACTCTGCAAAAAATGGACGTCAGCATTATGCTCAGAATTGAGTGAATCTTGACCTTAGACCTGGGCATCACATATTTATAGCCATACTCTGCTTGTCTTCCAACAGTGCTCTTATTTTTCTCAGATCTGCATGCGAAAATACCAGAGGTCACACATTACAGTAATGGAGCTGCAGCCTGAGATTGGCAATTCACTTGTGTATCCAAAATGCCTCTAAAGGGATAAATACACCTCTTTTGAAACAGAACATAAGACTTGAATTGAAGAGACAACAAAAATTATTCTTAGTTAAAGATATATAAACCATCACAGAACAAGGGAAATCCATGAAAACCTTTACCTACAACAACTCAGTATCATTTAAAGGAAGAAAATATAATTTTTTCATCACATATAAGATGGACAACATGCTGCATTAAAATGCATTTGTTATGAAAAAACAGAAAAATATGATTCATACTTAGCAATCAGTAAAAAAATGGATTTCTAGGTGAAGTAGGTTCAAAATATTTGAAAACTGCTATTTTAAGACATATTCAATAAGCTAAATAAAAATATGAACATATGAGTGAATGGTTGATACAATTGCAAGGATATGTATGCAAAAAAAAGTCAAATGGAAATACTAAAACATAACAGTGCAACATATAAAAAAGTTCCATTGAATACACTCAACAGCATACAGTATTACACACTGGAGAAAAAAAGATTCATTAAAATTAATGACAGAACAATAGAAAATACATAAATTGAAGGTTTAAAAATTGAAAAAGTTAACTGGCAATTTAGTAATTTGTTGGAAAATACCAAGGGACCTAAAAATGAGTAATGGTGGTTGTAAGAGGAGAGAAGAATAGGGATGAAATATTTTAAATGATCATGGTTTAAAGTCTGTCAAGATGATGGAAAAATATAAATTAAACATCTAAAAATTTAATGGGATGTAAAAAAGGTGAAAAAGCTCTTAGTTGAAAGCTTATTAAACATACATGTGTATCTACTACAGAGTACTCAGTGTAGACACTATAAGTAAAACATAGAATTCATTATGATGAAATGAAACTCTTTTATGGAAAGCAGCATTGATATAGCACTTAAGTAACAGCTAATATAAACATAGCAATAATGAAATAGAGGAGAAATAGTATATGGTTGTATAATTCAAGAACTTTTTATTACCCAATGATGTTAAAAACTCACAGAAAAATGAGTATATGAACATTTCCTCAATCTGACGAAGTATTTTTTTCTCAAAAAATCTACATCTATCATATTAATAGAAAAATGTCGACATTTTTCCTGTGAGATTTTGAACAAGAAAAAAATGTGAGGGTTCATCATTCTATTTAACAGAGTACTGGATGTCTTGGCAGTACTATCTGGAAGGAAATGAAGAAAAATACAGTATAATGACTTGAAATGAAGACATAAACCTTTTTGTTTTTACTCAAACATAAACAGCATGATTGAATTTGTCAAAAATCTTGAGAACTATACAAAAAATTGATAGTAGTAAATAAATTTTAAAAATTCACAGGGTACCTGTTTAACACATGAAAGAGAAATTGTATAAAGTTATCAACAAATAACTGGAAGATTAAATCACAATACCATTTGCAATAAAATAAATCATGCCAACAATAAATGCATTTGGAAGTATTTAGTATCACTGCTGTGATCACTAAAAATATTTCTGAGTGAATAAAGGAGGTCTATGACAAGACATATAATGTTGACCTTTTTTGAAGATTTATTATTGTTAAAGTATTCTAAATTCTATAGTCTAAAATAAACCCAAGTAAAATCCCAACAAAAATATGTTACAAATTGACTAAACAATTCTCAAATTACTCTGGAAATGCAAGCAAACTAGAAAGGTCAGACCAATAATAAAGGCAAACATAAATCTGAAGGACATACACAACCTGATTTCAAGGTTTATTTTATTGGCCATTAATCAAGGCCCTGTGTTATTGATCTAGGGATAGAAAAAATAGAACAAAGGAACAGAATAGAGTTCAATAAGCTTTCAACAAAGGCTCCAGGAAAATTCAATGGTAAAATTTGACAGTGTAGGAAAAAAGTTATTTTGAGATGAATTGCATATAAATTAAATGGTCTTAAAATCATAGTTTATAGAAGAAAACATAGGAATTTGGAAACTCCAGCCACACCCTTAGATAAAGTATTTACTAATAAGCTATACTAATGTGCTATGACTGCCATAAAAATTACTATAGACTCTGTCTTTTGAGCAACAGAAATTTATTTTTTCTCAAAGTTCTGAAGTCTAGAAATCCAAGATCTAGGTGTCACCAGGATTGGGTTTGTTTCAGACTTTTGTTCTGTCTTGAAAAATCCTCACCCTGCTCTCTTTGCCTTTTCCTGTGGTTCTGTGGAGAGATCTAGAGATCTAGAGAGGGAGAGAGAGAGAGAAGGGGAGAAGGAGACAGAGACAGAGACAGAATGACAGACATAGGTTTTATAAGGATACCAGTCCTTTCAGAGTAAGACCTTGATGATCTTTAACCTTTATTACTCCTTTATAAACTCTGACCATCATATTGGGGATTAGAATATCAACATAAGAATTTTGGGAGATAAAATTCAGGCTATTACAGCATCTCCCTGACAAAGGCATTATATGAAAAGTGTATAAAGATTGTCAAAACTGGTCCAAGATGGGCAAAATCTACTACATGAATATTCAGCGAATATGAAAAGATGCTCATCTTTATCAGTCACCAGGGAAATAAAGATTGACACCACAATGAGATATGACTATGTCTTTGTATTTAATAGAAGGATTAAAATTAAAATGACTGATGGCCGAAATTGTGAAGCATGTTCAGCAACATAAACTCTCTTAATGTACTTATAATGTGTAACATTTTTAACCATTTTAGAAAAGTGTGTGATTGTAAGTGTGTGATTGCTTATAAAAGAAACTATACACTACCGCAGGATGCATTCAGGTATCTGAAAAACAATTGAAAAGAAATGTCTACAAAAATATTTCTTTAACAAATTCTTTTAGAGAATTTTGTACGTAGTAGTCAAAAATTAGCAACTATCATATATCTTATAACAGGATCATGGACATAAAAATACAGTGTGTTAAAAATAGAATATAATAATACACACAAGCAATAAAATAACATGAATGGACCTCATTGCCATTATGGTGAGCAAAGAAACAATACACAAAACAATAGTACTATTTTGGGAGGTTAAATAGCAGGCCATATTTATTTCTAGGAAAAGAAGTAAAGTGCCTTTGAAAGGAAGAGTTTGATGGAATAATCCACTAAGAAACCGTGTTGTGATAAAGGATTCTGTGCTTTGAGAGTATAGATCAGCGGCACAAGCACCTGCCTGACAAGCATGAGGTTGTGAGTTTGATCCCCAGTACCAAACAAAACAAAACTCCGTATTGATTGGGTTGCTCTGTGCACTGTGTGGTTGTGTCACAGCTCATTTTAAAAGCCGGGAGTGGAGAGCTCAGTGGTAGAACATTTACTTAATGAGCACAAGGTCTTTGGTTTAATTTCCAACACCAGAAATTAAAAATAAAGTGTCACCTGAGTGACACTTAAGAGCTGTGCATATTCATGTGTACAAATTTTAACCTCAATTTAAAAACATTCTTGAAAATATTAAATTCTAATATTTAGCAGTTAGTTTTGCATTTGAGTTTGTATCTCTGATGTGATGACAATATCATACATTCTCCCAAAGTAGCAGTATTGTATTTATTTACTTAGAGATTAATATTTTCATGGTTTTTGTATTTTACTAAGCATTTTGCATATCTAATTTTAGTAATTTTGACAACTATCTGACTTGTTCTGTAGTATATAATCTAATGGACCAAAGTAAAAAGTACATCAAAGATCTGTTAAAATATTTTGTGTTTTCCCACTCCATCTGCAATATATAAAATAGATCCCCTGGGCATAATCAAGGCATATTTAATATAGAATGCATGAATACAAGAATGAATGATGACTGAAATAAATTTTTAAAACTTCACAACGATCTAAGCACTGAATTGAGAACATGCAGGTTATTAATAACATTTCACCTTTTCCTTTTAAAGCTTGCCTCGCAAGTATCACCTCTATGGCTGTGTTCAAAAGCTCTGCATCCCTGTGGTAAAAGATCTGAGGTGCTCAAATGATGAGGAAAGTTGTGTTTAGGCTCACAGTTTCAGAGGTTTCAGCCCATGGTCTCCTGGCCCCATCACTGGAGTCTACAGTGAGGCAGAATATCATGGCAGACACAAGTGACGTGAAGCCTACTTGTTTCATGGTAGGTGGAAAGTGAAGAAATGAGATAGGAAGGGGCCAGGGTCCCATTACCACCTCTAAGTGCATTCCTCCAATGAACTAACTTCGTTCCACTAGCCCATGCTTTGTAAGGATTCCATCACATCCCTGTAGGACCACAGATCAGCAACCAAGTCTTTGACATATGAGCCTTTAAGATGAAACAGCAATTGCTCATGCACTCTCTTGTCTCCATCCTTTTCATCTCTTCTTCCACCTCCTGCTGCTTCTGCAGTAAGTCTTGATCATCCAACTGCTGCTTATTCTTCCTTGTGTCCCTGAAATTCTCAACTTCCTCACTGCTGTCACTGAGACGGTTCCTAGTGGCATATCAAAAGTAATAGCCACATGAAGAAAGATCTGGAGGCATAGCAACAGCGGTCCATTAGGGTGCTTTAATCCCGGATCAATTTCTGGAACAGATCAATTTCACACAATCGTTAAGGCAACCGTTACACGTAAGGCTATTAAACGCTTTAAGAGTATTTTGCTTCACACAGATGGCATTTATTCATTGAAAGTCCTGATGATATAAAATGAACAAATTCTGGCACAGATTTGAACCGTGGCTCCGTGTAGCTGCCTTTGTCTAGTGATGAGCCATCTGTGGTGCCTATAATTACACAAGTCTGCATGGCACGCTTTTTAGTAGACACATGAAAAGAGGATTTCTTCCAGTTTTTTCTAAGTCCTGGGGGATAGAACCTTGAGACTCACACATTCTAGGCAAGTGCTCTACTACTGAACTATTTCTCCACCCTTGAAAGATGAAATTTCAACCAGGAAATGACGACATCCTGATACACAGGAGAGAAAGAGGTGAAGTTGAAGCTGACACTTAGAGAAATGCTCTCAGGTCACGTGTATGTTAGGAAAACATCAGTCCAAAGTGAACGACCACTTCTTTAAAAAAAGTACAAATCTACCTGCAATGAATAAAAATGATAAAAGCTTATAAAATCCTATGCACACTGATAAAAAAAAAGCCAATAGTAAACTGAGAAAAATTTTACTGGGATAGCAATATTGTCTGTGCATATGGGCCATGAAAATATGAGAAACTTACGTCACACATATTCATCTAAGTAATTTCACAGTAAATTCTTATAAAAGAAATAATGGTTTGTAACTATAGGACTAATATGACATAAAGAAGGAAAGAAAAAGTCATAAAATCAAAACCATAGTAATAGAAATTTGGTTTGTGAAAAATATTCACTTTGGGCTTTGTGCTAGTCCTGATAAGCCAAGAAACATGTGATTAAAAGGACTTTAGACTCTATGGTTGCAGGATTTTATATCCTGTTACATATATGTGTACATCCATTTAGACTTTATAATCCATTTAAATGTTTCCTGGGTGTATGAATGTATTACAGTGACATTTTAGGAATTTCATGTTTAAAAATCTATTACTAAATTTAATTTCCTTAGTCAGTGCTTTGAGTATGCACCACTACCAGTGAAGTATCCCATAATATTCTCACTTTATTTAACTGAAACACAATTTTTGTTACCTGAATTTTTATTTTAACTTTGTACTTACCTATTTTTGGCCTGTTTTCAGATTTAAAGTTAAAAGTTATATTTATTATACAATTTATTTTTACATTTTATCATCTATTACTCTTACTGCTACAGAGTCTCTTGCTGATGGTAGACTTAATTCACACCTATGTCTAACAGTCATTCTATTAAAAATTCACCTACTTTTCTGAGTCAAAAATTTATAATTAAAAGCATAGATTCTTGATATGATAGATTTTTCAATTATATCATTTCACAATTTTTAAGATATTGTAATGACAGCATGCAAAATTGACAATTCCCTTAATTTAAAAATATTTTGTAAAATCTGACAAGTTACTTTGTTGAAGCTTTTCTTTGGACATTTTAATCAAATCATCATTTCACTGTTTTTCTTTTTACTCAGCATTAATGTATACACAGTGTTAAAGTTTAAAAACCCTAAGTCACTATGTTTAAAAAACACTGAAATGATCAATGAATTGAAGTAATTACAAAAAATTGCATGATTAAAACCATTAAATTATCAGGAGCTTTTCTATAACATGACAGAAAAGTTATTAGAATAGTTGGTAAACTCTGACATTGAACTTTTTAACAAAATGTGTATAATTTAGCAATACATCCTCTACAAATTTATTTCACTTCCTTTAGGTCTTTGACGGAATCATGATCAATAAAGATTATGATCAGATTTGCATGCTTAAATGCTAAAAATTATTTTTGTATATTTTGTTCCTAAAGTCATTTATTTGAAGTTTTTATTGTGCTTAATATTTTCTCATAATTCTGTTTTTACCCTTCATTCCTCTGAGTTTAAAGTGTATTGTAGGTCATGAAAATATAGCTAAAACTGAGTCATTTAAAGATTGTAAAATAAGGGTATTGCTGATACAGGGAAAGGCAATACACAACACATTGTGGTAAATAGAAGTTATAGGAACCTTGAATCAGAAATTAAAATCCTTCACAAAAAGTGGTCTGAAGTAAAAAGAGGATGGACAATATCATTTTTAAGCCATTATAAAAATGTCCTTTATCCAGATTAAAAGTTTGTTGTAAGCAACTGCTTGTATATACTTATTTTAAGTATATAGTCATGAATATTTATGTATGTGCATTTATGTTGACATGGTACACACAGAAATATCATACATATCATAATTACATGCATGTATGTGTGTATGTAAGTATGCAAATGTAATTGTAGCCCTCAAAATTTATATGTTGAAGTCGTAACTTCTGTTATAGCTGTATTTGGAGATAGTGCCCATAAGATGATTGGTTTAAATGATGTCAGCTATTAAGAAAGATTGCATTGAGACTTTTATAAATAAATGGACACAACTTGAGACCATACTCATAAGTGAGATAAATCCAACCCACATGTGTAAATACCATATTGTCTCCTTAATGTAAGAAACTGAAAAAGCATATATGATCCAAAATCAATAATAAATACTATGTAAGGGTAAAAAACAGCTTGAAGAACTAAAATAATTGGGAAGGGAAAAGGGGGAAAGAGGGAAGGGAAAAGGAAAAGATATAAATCTGTATATATGTATATGTAAGATGACTAAAATGAACATACTGCTGAATGTATTGTTATTGAGAAAGAACAGTTAATACTCATATGATTAGATCAATTTTACATGTCTATATCTGTTAATGTAAACAACCATTTTGAAGATAATGAGATGTAATATTGCAACCATTGTCGTTTCTATCATCCTGTTTTGTAAACCTGCAGTGTTACTGTTGTGCATTTACTCTAGTCGTTTGTTTGTCTCTTTTGTTTTCTGTCTTTCTTATATGTGTCCTTTTTTTTCTCTTAAATAAAAAATAAATAAATAAAGGATGTCAAAAGGTGCATCTCTAATTCTGTAAGACTGGCGATCTTATAAAAAGAGGCCAGAATACTAGATATCTCTCTAAGTCTCTGTCCGCCTGTCTATCTGTCCATCTGTCCCTTTCTCTCTCTCACTCTTTTGCACACAAACAAAATGTAAGTGAGAGATAAAGGCAGTATCTGCAACGGAGAGAGGTCTCACCAGAAACTACCCCTGCTGCCCTCCTTGATCGTGGGATTCCAAGTTCTACAACCATGAGAAAATACATTCTTGTTGTTCACACCTGTCTGATGAATTTTGTCACAACAGTATAAACCCATCAACATGGAATTTGGTAACATGCAGTGAGGTGCTGCTGTAACACATTCCTAAAATTGTGGGCATGGTTTTGGAACTGGGTGTTGGTTAGAGGTAGCAGAGTTTTAGTGTCCATGCTGGAGAAATCCTGGCCAGGACATGTGGTTCATGCCTATAATCCCAGTACTTTGGAAGTTGAGGCAAAAGGACTGCAAATTTTCAGATCAGCTTGGGCTACATGGAGAGATCTTGTTTCAGAAAAAATGAAGGAACACAAATAAAGAAAGACAAGGAGGAAGATGAGAAAAAAGAGGAAGACGAGAAGCAGGAGGAAAAGGAAAAGGAACAGGGGGAAGAAGAAGAAGAGGGAGAAGAGAAGGAGGAAAAAAGTCCTTTTGGTGGAAATATTGATCACAATTGTAATTCTGCTAAAGATTCAGAAGGAACAAAGAAAAGTTATATAGAGGAACCTTCCCATATCTTAGAGAATCCATACTCCATCAGGAAGAAAATATTACTAGAAATATGAACAAGTTGCTTCTGGAAAAGTCTCAGACAGAAAAGAGGAATACATTATTGGAAATTGGAGGAAAGGCAATCTTGTTAGAAAGTGGCAAGGAATTTGAGTGAATTGTGTTCTAGTGTTTTGTGAAAAAAAAATAGAGCCTGTGGTTGACGAACTGGTATATTTAGCAGAGGTTATTTATTACAAATCAAAGAATTGAAAGTAGAAAAGGAAGTGTTTCTCCTTACTGCTTATTATAAAATGTGAAATGAGAAATACAAATTAAAGTAATTGTTGAGCAAGAAGGAGTCAGAATTTGAAGATTTGTAAAATTATCAGCCTATTCATCTTGCAAAAAATTGGTAAAATACATTCCAGAGGTAAGACTAAAGGTATGACTGAAAAATAATTCCATAAAGTAAAAATTTAAATCCTGTGCACTTAATTATTCATCTCATCTGAGGCCATAGAGATGTAATTGTGCCAGCAGGACCACTGACAACTAGGAATAAAGGAAATAAAAGGAGGTAGGACCAAGGAACAGGCAGTGTAGTTCAACAGTAGACAGCATGTTTAGTATGTGCATGGCTTTAGGTTCCCAGCACCAAAGCAAAGTGAAAGGAAAGAATCCCCTAGTGAGACAGAAAAGAAGTGCCTGGCTCTCATTTCCTCTGTGCCACCTGGAGGAGGGTCAGGGCTTAACCAGCGCCACCCACCAAGTCCCTCCCTCCCACCTCTCTTTGCTTCTCCTCACCTCTTTCCAGTGTCTAGGGACAACTTGCCTCACTGGCTGTCGAACTGCAATACTCCATCCACTTCAGCATGAGGGTGAACAGACAGTCAGCATGTTGCCCCTTCCCAAAGTCTGCCATTTCAGACAATATTGTGGTCTTTTTGCAGAAGGAAGGGGACACTCTGGAGGTGCTAAGATCAGGAAGGGTGGTTACTGGGCCCTTTATTTGCATCCCCAATATTCATAACAAACTTTCAGCCCTTCCTTTCACTGGAAGGATCTGGAGTTGCTATATAAATATACAGCACTCCCCAATCACTTCTTGGTTTTAGTCTAGGAAGGCTCTCTGCTGTGTAATTACTTACTCCCATGCTGCAGCACAGACCCTATTAAAATAAAGATTTGCTTTTGTGTTTCTGTAATCTGCTTGTGATTTATTTCTCAGACAGTGTAGGCTCCAAAAATCCAGTAAATCTGCTTGGAATTTTTATACTGAGTACTGTGGACAGGATGATCCTTCAAAAGAAACAGTAATAAAACACTAGTTAGCACCCAAAAAGGTCCAAAAACTAGCAAAAAACAAAACTAGTGGCAGAGACCTTCACCCCGGAAACCAGATAGCAATGGCCAGCAGTGGTAGAGACCAAAACCTGGTAGAGCTGGTCCGGTACAAGCTGGCATCAGATGGTGACGACCTCGTCGTTAACGATGTGGAGCCTCACACCTCTGCACCTCTTTCCTCTTTCTGTTTTCTCCTTTGGGAATAGAAATGCCTTATCATTTTATGTTTTCTTTTTCTTTTCTTTTCTTTCTTTCTTTCTTTCTTTTATTTCTTTTCAATACTGGGGGATACATCCTAGTTCCTTCTTACAGAGCTACAACTCCAACAAAATTTAATTTTAATTCTGTTTTATTTTTAAGTTTTGAAACAGAATCCTGCTAAGTTGCTAATTTACCTAGATTGGGCTCAAAATTGTGCTCCTGGCTCAGCCTAAAATGTCTATTTTATGCCTGTTCCATCATTGTATTTTAGATATACACAAATTGCTTCGTTTCAAACATTCATAACTGAAAAGGAATTTTGCCACAAAATGAACTGTACATTGTATCTAACCCATACCCAACTTAGATGTTATTTAGATCAAACTTTCATCTTGAAAATGATACTAATGTGAGGTAAGACTTCTGTGGCTACTGGATGTGATTAATGTATTTTTTGTGCAAGAAAGACATGAGCATTATGGGGAGCAGAAGACAGAATGTTAGGGATTGAATTGTATCCCCAACTCACATCCTGTGTTAGTGGCTTCACTCCCATTGTAGTTATGTCTGGAGACAAGGCCTTGAAGGAGGTAACTGTAGCTAAATGAGGCCATAAGTTTGGGTCCTAATCCAACGGGAATGGTATCCTTATCGATAAAAGATGAGACATTTACTGATCATTAATCTTCAACTTTTAGCTTTCCATATTATGAGAAACCAAATTTCTGTTATGTAATCCACTTAGTTGGTTGTATTTTGCTATGGCATCATAGGTAGACTAATACCTATGTAGATACATATGTGTGTAGATACCTGTATATGTGTACATGAAGACAGATAAGAGAAAAAGACAGGCAGAAAGACAACGTGAGTGAAACAGACAGATATTAGAAAATTTGCATCTGAATAGAATGTCTCATTCAAAATAGAAACAGACACAGATATTTGATTTCTACTATAATTGTCAAATAATGTATTTTGTGAGCCATCTAATGATGCAATTAAGCTGATGATCTCCAGAAATTCAAAAAAGTATTTCTATTGTGTCTTTTGAAATTTCTGCAGTCCTAAACAAATATATGTAATAAACCTCCCATAATTCTCTAATATATTATATGCTATGCAAGCATCAGATGTGATCTAGAAGAAGATAGATATTATATGTTTGTGATAGAATACATGATTTCCTTCTGGAAGATAGAAATAATAAATCTCAAATATAGTTTTAGTCTTTTCATTTCTAAGCACCTATGGTCCTATTGTATAATAATCGTGTGATGAATTGATAGCTATTAAGTCATGCAAATTGAACCAAAAGGTTATTTGAGTGGCCCAATGTCTCCTTTTTTAATGACTTTGTTTTGTGTATAAAAATATTAGATATAGCTAAGTTAGAGAGAAATTCATACATGAAGAGGAATCTGGCCTTTGAGGAAAGCACTTGCAAGCCTCCCTACAGATAAACAGAAACTTTAAAATATATTATAACTAGCTCCACCTGGTGCAGTGAGCCTAGACAGACAGCAGGCACAAATATCTGAGTCCATGAACTCACACATTTTACAGCTAACAGGTTGGCAGTTATTTTTTCAATATTAAAACCACTACAATTAAAAAGGAAAAAAAATTAGCTTAGAGGACACCCAACAAATCATGAAGAATGACTATGAAAACAGAAAAATCAAAATTTTAATGCATTTTAGAATATCATAACACTACTTTAGAAGCTATCAATTGAAAGACCGAGATCTTGAATGGAAGCATTTCAATGAAGTGCCCAAATTTCTGTGCTGCTTTTCGCTTTCTCATTTGTATAAAAAATACAAGTACTGAGAAATTGATCAGAGAGCTTTGAAATGTCTCTTGGGACTGGGGAAGTGAAAATGAGGATGAATGTGTACTAATATGGTTAGATCTTGAGGGGCAACCTCCCAGAAAGAAAGAGAAGAGCCACAGGGAAACTAACACTTGGCACTTTTCAAAGCATTTGCTGATTTTTAAATTCTAGCCAAAATGCTAAAAAGCTAAAGGGAAGTTTGCCAATTTCATGGGTGAAGGAAACCAACATTTGCTCAGAACCTGCCAAAGATTGAGCTTTTGTAAATACCTAAGGCTTTCAACCATAGTTAGGGCAAACCTGAGTAAACCCAGTCACAAAATCAGAAATCCAGTTTTGAATCTGTCCTGCCCTAGGTTAATTAAATTGATCTATTCTTTTCGCCTGCCAGGAACAAAAGAAAATTATCATGGAAAATAATCACACCTCAAATTAGTTTTACAATATTTTGTACATGGTGGTCAATGTGGTATCAAAAATAGCAGATTTAAAAGAACTAAATGATCAAAAGCCAAGATACTAAAAAATTTCTTATTTGAACAGTCATAACTGGATTTTTAAATAGCTAGGATTTGTATAAATAAGATATAAGGTCTATAAAGATTTAGAGTCTATAAAATGAATAATATCATAATCCTAGAGTTAGCACTAAGAATACAGTTTAAAACATAAATAAAGTGCTATTTAATGGATAGGAACATGGGCCATTAGCAAATAGAAGATCACAGAGACTAAAATATATTAAACCTATAGTAAATTCCATAGAAGATTTGCAAGGCATGATCACAAGTTTCAGCATATCTGCTATATGCTCAGAGTGAAAGGAGAAAGAGCAGATAAGAGAAGGCAAGACGATCTAATAAGTGGAAGGAAAGTGTCATGACTTGTGTCCAAATGTCCTCCCAAAGTCTCATGCGGTCATGGGGCAGGGGGCAAGTTTTCAAACAGAGTGATGCTGGGATTAAGGGTGTGTGATTAGTAAATCAGTCCACTGACTGGTTTGGTAAGATTAAGGGTGTAAGTGCTACAACTGTCCTAGGGCATGGTACCTTGTGTACAACATAAGGGTCAGAAACACTCTCCGTCTTTTGTTGCTTTTGCTGTCTTCTGCCTGCCCTGAACTGTTCTTTTCTACACAGCCACCCTGCCTTGGGGTCAGTCAATTATATATTGAAACCTCTACAAACTATGAACTAAATAAACCTTTTCCCTTTTAATTTTGGGTGTTGAGTATTTTGTCTCAGCAACAAGAAAAGTAACTAAGTCAAAAAGAAGAAGAAGAAAAAAAAAAAAAACAGTAAAAGAAAGTGTAGCTGAGAATTTCCCAGACTAATAGAAGGTAAGAAACCCCTACATTAAAAAAAGTTAGGGACTTCAAGTAGAGAACACACAAATAGCACCAGTCTCCTCCAGGGAATGAATTCTAGAGAGGCTACTAGAATTTCCTCAGGCCAGTCAACCTTCATCTCTTGCCACAGACAGGAAAAGATTACTCTAGGCAAACATGACTCAGGGGAATGAGGAGATCAAAATACCCAGTTTCTGTTCTCATTCAGACTTTAAAGATGCTATTCCTCTCTAATTGTTGCTTTAATTTTATCAACAGATATCCTGCAGATTTGGGAATTCTTTTTGTGTTGTAATTCAACTACTAACAGCATGAGATTCTGCATTTCGTTTTCAAAAATCTCAGCTCTAAGGAAGATAAGGATTTCTTTCAGAATAGGTATGGAAATGTTTGGATCATTTTTGTGGCACATTTGTACTAGGATTTGAAGCTCTAAACACAACTTTTTTCCCCATTGTGTTCAGCACAGTTAAGACCAACAAGCCAATCTCATTTTACAATTTTGTTTCACTTGTTTGTTTGACAAAATGTCTTAAGTTATCAAACACAAAATATACTAAATTATCAAATACAAAGACTATGGTTATCCAGAGTCTTGGCTTACCTCTTATATTTGCCTGGGAGTACCTAATGAAGATATGTGCATATCATGCCATGTACTATTAGTACTCTCTTTACTAAGAAATAAAACCAATACTACCTTTACATCTAAATAGATTAGAGAACCAGTTAAAACAGATTCCATCTTTCTTCACTAAGAACGGCTATCATTAAGAACTCAAAAGACAACACATTCCTGTGAGAGTATGGGTAAAAGAAAAGTTTTACATTGTTGATGGGAGTATAAACTATAATCTCCATAAAAATTAGTATGGAAGCCAGGCGTGGTGGCGCACGCCTTTAATCCCAGCACTGGGAGGCTGAGGTAGGAGAAGCACTGTGAGTTCGAGGAAGCTTGGGCTACAACGCGAGAACAAGGCTGGCCTGAGCTACATAGTGTGACCCTGCCTCAAAAAACTAGGGCTGGGAGTTTGGCTCAGTGGCTTAAGTGCCTACCTGGCAGGCGCAAGGTTGAGATTTCAATCCCCGGTACCGAAAAAAAAAAATTAGTATGGAAATTTCACAAAAAAGACTAAAAATAGAGATCACATATAACCATGCTATTACTCTCCAGGATATATTCCCTGAAAAGTTGAAATCATCATATTACAATGAAATATGCATATCTATGTTTATAGCATCCCAATTCACAATAGCTGTCTTATTAAAATAGGCTTTACGTTCATCAATAGATAAATAAAGAAAATGTGATAAAAAAAGAAAATGTGATATTTATATACAAGAGGGTTCTACTCTGCTGTATAGAAACAGAAATTTGATTCATTTGTAACAAAATGGATGCATGTTAAGATCGTAATTCTAAGTGAAATAAATCATACACAGAAGGTTATATATTACATGGTTTCCCTTGGTGAGAAACCAAAAATACAAATAATTGAGAGTATATTAAAGGAAAAGTAACAGGAAACAAGGAGGTAGACTTTTTGTACACAGGAAGGGATTTTAGGAAGGAGAGAGAGTAAGGTTTAAGTGGAAAAAGAGTAAAAATGATCAAGATGTGATGTGTATATGTGACAATTCCTCAAATGAACGTAGTTATTATATATCACAATGACATACTAACGAAAACACACAAAAATGAAAACTGTCAGAACCAGTCCAAAAAGTTCAATACTATTCATTTTTCTAGAAACACTTCCAATACCAAAATTTGTATCAGCCTGCATTCGCTGGAGAAATAGAATTATAGGATTTGTGGTGTGTATGTGGGTGGTCGGGTGTGTGTGTGTGTGTCTATGCACATGTCAGGGAATGGGATACACAAAAAGAAATTTTTAAGGATTTAGCATATTTTTTATAGGGCTTAGAAAGTCCAAATTTATGATGCCAACCAGCAACTAGAAACTAGGAAAGAGCTGATATTAAAGGGCAGATTATAAAATGAATAGGTGAGGGTGGTATGCTTAGAACTCTGACAGAAATATGAAGTTACAGTTTTGAGATAGCTTGTACATGTAAGGTTTTCAATTGATTAGATGAGGCCCACCCATATTATGAATAATAATCCCCATTTAAACAATCAATTTACAGTAAATATTAGAGGTCAAAATAAATTTTGTTTAAATATTAGTATTGTCTGAAAAATATGTCCGCGACTAGCCTAGTATATGACCAAACAAATTGACCCCCTATCTTAGCCAGTTTGACACGTAATATTAACCATCAGAAAAAATTTATTCAGATTTAAAACTTGAGCTCATTAAATGGCCATATGCTCAATTAAGTGTCCCATGTGCTATTGCAAATTCAGGCAAAATTCTTATTAAAACATTATGTCAAAAAGAAACCATCTGAGAAAGCTGAGTTGGCCAAATAAGACATCTACTCCAGAGCTGGTCAGATGGATAATGTATGATATGATTTTATCATCTTTATTTTTAAAGATCTGCACATTAGCAGTTATAACTGTTGCTTTAAAGTTACAATTAACAGGATAAATACACTTTAGTTATATCAAGTTGATCACCAAAAATTGAAGGAATTGAACCAGCATGTTTATGTTTTTGGTAATAGTAATTGGATGACATAATTTTTCCTCCTGATACTTTAAAGACAAAAATAGTGAAAATAAGTGTCTTTCCTTTCAAAAATACATGCTATCATACAAGAGAAAACTGTCTATTGCATAAGATTTTTAAGACTTTGCCTAGTTTTCTCAATTTCTTCACTTTTCCACAAATTTGTTGATGACTTAATGAAAATTACCACCATTAGTAGTAATTTGGACATAAAAAAATCATTGAATTTCCTTAAAATCAAAATTATGATCTCTGAAATCTGATATGAAATATTTGATATTCCTTTTACAATGTATTACATACCTAAAAGACTAGGTAAATGGAAGAATAACTCTATGAATGGGGTAGCTAGGATTGTGTTAAGGTCACTACCAGGAGGGGCAGATGACTGGGTGCCTGCCTGTACTGCATCATCTTTCTTTGAACACAAAAGGATTTAGAAATGAACTACAAATGTTTTCCCACAGCCTGATGACACTACTTGATCTTTATTTGTTTTCACTTTCAAAGAAAATAATTGGATGTTGAACTTGAAATATGATGTTTACATGTTTGCATATGAAGGCATTTTCAAAGGTGATGAGTTTTCAAGGAATAAAAGATGTTCCAATTTCCAGCTGTCAGGAACTGTTAGAAAAAACAATTTTTCTTACTTTTTAATAGAAAGTCACAGCTTTGGTGCTTACTTATACTGTAAAGGGCTACCATAGGGAAATCTTTAGGCAAATTATGTAATTTTAGAAAGTCTTTTGACACTCTGACATTCTTTCATTACCACTGTTACAAAGCTAACTTCCATTTGTGGTTTTTGTACAGCTTACTCTGAATTATTTTAAGAGGTGGGGCAGCTGCTTTAATATGTTTCAGCATGTGAAGAGCTACAGATTGGACATGGTTGCATTATATCCCTGGATATTTCAGCTACGCTGATAAATTATATTTAGAATATTTTTGGTGTGATTTCAACTATAACAAAAAGTAAAAAATTATTTCATGAGAAACCTGAAGTATTTGGGTAGAAGTCTTCTCTGGAAAATGGGCTGGGAAACAAAAGAATGATGCAGAAAATCTAATGTTCATATTGGAATGTTATTTTTCAAATAAAACAACAACAAAATGCATCCTTGCTCCTACAGGGAAAAGAAGAGTATTTTATGAATCTTAATGATAAAGAGGAAACAATCAATTATTGCTAGATTTAAGTTTAGAGAATCTCATTTATTTCAAAAATATACTCTATTTCAACAAAAAATATCAAATCCTCCCCAGTGAACCTTACATTCTTTACAATGAATTTAATATTGACTGTTAATGAATCTGAACTTTTATATCATTTAAAATTTAGAAATTATTAAATAACTTGGTCTTATAATTTAATTATACATTTATCATAATCAGATTCTTCAATATTCATTCATAATTTTGCTATTATGAAAATTCGGTGACTTTTTTTGATTTCAGTAAATTCAAGTGTATTGACAGTCTTCACAGTGTTCCTTGTTCTTTCATATTGGGTAAGGAATTCAAAAACTTAGATTAAGTAAGCAATTCTGTATGAGGCCATAAGTATAAATTACAGTAAACAGATCAGTTGTTTCATATTTCCCAAATGTAACATTTAAACAGTAGAACATACTATTTTTCTGTCCCAAAATAATGGGAAGTTGCATAATTTTTTATTTATTTGATATTTTTGAATCTTCCAGTACAGTGCTTTCACATAATGGCCTATGAGTTCCGAATCTGTGGCCAGCTTTTCTGCGGTGGGTACAGTGCCTAAGACTCGAAGAGCAAATTGCAACCACAGAGAAGGAATGTGCAGTGTCTCTCTTCTGTTTGACAGTTTTCCCTCATACTGTGTGTGCATTCCATATGCTATGCCCTGTTACCCACAGGCAAGGAAGATAAAATGTTTACGCTCTGGAGGGACTGTTAAATGCTGCTTCAAAGAATTGTTTTTTGTATTTTGCCACTGAACTATCACAACACATGTAATTTCCAGTCCTGTTTTCCCCACTTGAAAATCACCGCTATGCTTGAGTGGCTAACACAGACTCTGTTCCTCTAAAATCGCTGGACTTCTTAATCAGTTGTCATCAGTCTGTTTAGTTGTTTCATACTCTTCTTTAAAAAAATTTTTTTTCTCTAGCATAACTTGAGCAGAAAAGTTGCAGCAGAGAAAGAAAAATCTAGTCTCTGCTCAGAGGAACATAATTTGAGACAAGTAAAAGCCCAGCAGGTTCTTATCTCAGCAGGGCACATGCCTCCTCCTCAATTTCAGCACACTTTGAATATGAATGCTTTGCTTATCTCATTTGGAAACCATCAGATAAAATTGCCATTTGATTGGTCAAGGCAATTTTCCCTTCATTCAAGAACACTTTTGAATTTCGTAAGATTGTCCATTCTCAAATTGTATAAAATGTTCTTAATGTGATGCACCTTAGATAAGTAATTCTTTTAATATTTTTGAGCTTTGGAGACATTGCCAAAAAATGACATTTTCTTTGCCATTAGAAAACAGAAAAACATAATGCCTCAGGGCAAAGTCCTACTAATTTTTTTTTTTTTTTTCTCATTAGAACACTGCCTTCCCTTCCCATTTGGGTTCTTTTTGAGTAACAATATACTCTTTCCAATAAAAAAAGAAGATGATTTGTATGATAGTCCAACAAATCTAAGTGAATGATAATAGTATTAGTTTTAGGTAGAGTCTGGGAGTTGGAGAAATAGGGAAAAAGCAAAGATTAACAGAAGAAAAAAAGACTTGTTAAACAGTGAAACTGTCTGATACTATTTTGATTATGGTAGTGCTTATACCATTGTTAATCTGGTTACATTTCCAAATGAACACCCAAAAAGGATGAATTTCACTTATTGCAAATATTACCTTAATAAACAAAAAAGGTAAGACATACAAAACATTAAACTCACAACATTAAAAGTCTCCAGTTGTGTAATATTAAAATAGAGCATCATCAGTGAGAATCTTTAGGAAAATTAAATTATATAAATTAGCCTGGCATAAGCATTTAGATTTTCAAATTGCAATTCTTTTTTGGCTGTTGGTCCAAGTACTATACTCCATAAATATCTATTTAAGTGTTATTTGGTCATCAGTGAATATCTACAATTGAAACGAGTAAGAATTATATTTGAAATTATACCCTGTGTAGTGTTTTGGTTTTTTTTTTTCCAAAAAAACGTGTATATGTAGGGAGGAATGTGGGAGGTCTTTTTAGAATTTGCAATATCATACTCCAAAGAGGAAAAGAAGAAATTAATTTTTCCAATATACTGAAATAGCCATGTGTGGACTACGTCAAAACTATTATGCTTTCTACTCTATGTTGTCTTTTAACAACAGAAAGGACCCAAAAAAAGATAGGTAGAAATGCTGGCTCATGTTTCACAAAAAAAAAAAGGAAATAAATATTATGAAATAAATTTGTGAAAATTGTTAGATATAAGAATGTCTTAACATATGGTAAATACAAAGGAAAGCAAATCTTAATTACTCAGATGTTATATTAATAAAAAGGGTCATCTTTTTTAATGTCAAATAATGCTACAGCAAAATATTAAAAATAGACTGACAAGTGCTCCTAAAATAGAATGTATATCTTTTGATTTACCAGTATCTACACAGAACACATATGACACTGAAACTTTTGTTCTCTTCAATATGCTTTTAATAACTTGATGAAGTGATGTTAAGGCTGCAATGGATGGAATTGTGTTTCTCCAAAAGTCACATACTGAAGCCTAAACACCCCTGCAGTATTAATTAAAGGCAAAGTTGTTAGGAGATATTTAAGTGTAAATAAAATCATAAGATTGTGATCCCAACTTCAGAAACTCGTTGGTTGATAAGAGAAAGGAGACATTTCTCCATATTGAAACACACCAATGTAAGCTAAGTCAGTATCTAAGCAAGAAAGTTATTATCTCAAGCCGTGAAGAAAAATCCCACCGTGAACTGAATTGCCAGCACCTTATGGTGAATTTCCTGGGGGTCCAGAACTATTAGAAATAACTATCTGCTTTAAATCACTAAGTTTATATTTTTGATTCTAGTCTGTGCTGACTGATGCAACTGCAAATTGATAAAACTCATTTTTATCTTTACAGAGTTATTGAGTTATCACTGTGTCCCATATTATTATACAAATGGAAAATATATCTACTTTAATTTTCTAAAAATGTTGGCTTGATTTTATTCATTTTCGTGTATTATGAAACTGGAGCATAAGATAGACTACATATCTAGCTAAAAAGATAAAGATAAAAAGTACTCTGAGTCTTAGTGGACACTAAACACATTAAAAGATATGGCATCCATTTAGGAACAAAGCAAAATCAAGGACAAATTGTTAAACATGTAAAAATACAAAAACAAATGATAGTGTATTAAATAAATTCACGTGAGAATTTATAAAGTGTGAGTTCTTCAGTACAGAAATCAGTAATCCACTTTTAACATGGAGCGCTTGGGTAAAAAACCTGAAAATAACAAAGAAAAACTGCATGAATGTCTAAAAGAACAGGTTTCTACAGGACCTTGTAAACAGAGCAGAGTCCTGTACAAACCTAAACTACTTTATGTAAAAAGCTGCTCTAACCTAATGTATAAAATATATAATGATAAGTTGGGGCTGCGGAGAGAATTTCTCTGTCTCACTAACTCAGATCAAGTCACTAATTGCCCACTTGATAGTAGTGATTCAGATAATACTGTAGCTCTATCTGGTAAATAACCTGACCTTAATACTTCCATATTCACATTTTATTAAAATTAAAAGTGTGATCTATCCAATTATCATTCATGGCTATCTTTTGCCAATATAAACTATTGTTGGCTTTTGTTGATAGAGTAGTCATGCAGGAAGAAAAAGGAACAAAAGGAATAAAAAGAGAAAACTAGACAGGAGGAAATGGAGGAAGATGAAGGCTGAGAGTGAAGGAGAAGGGAAAAAAGGAGAGAAGGAGAGGAAAGGAAGAGAAGAAGAGAGAAACAAAAAGAATTCTAACCTCATAAGGTTTCTTTCACTGCCCTCAGATGCGTCAGTGAATGGAGAGGCAAAGTGATGGAGAAAGTTTTATCAGCAAAAAGCCAGCAATGCTGGACTATTGTTGGCTCCCACCTCCATAGCCATTTTATTCTTGTAGGTAAGGAGAGACTTTAACATGCTTTTTCATGGAAAAGGGTGGGGGAAGTGTATAAGCCTCATAACTCAGGTGTCTGAGTTTTCTAGTGTTTAAAAAAAAAAAAAAAGATCTTTACAGGAACATGGAATGTGTTTATTTTACCTCTTTCACGTAGGTAGGAGAGGGTTGTAGTCCAGTAAATGTAAAAGAGGAAAAATAAGTGATCAGTTTGTGTGTTGATTAAAGGGACCTGTGTCTGTTTTTTCTCATGGTCAATATATTTATGACAAATTCCCTTTTAGCTGTGACCTTCCTTTTGTAGTAATCAAGCAGTAGAGAGCGTTTGTATGTTCCGTGCTAGCTTCAGTGGACAGTTAATTTACAAGAGACAGGTTTCTCAAGAGGAAGGGGAAGGAGGAGTAAAGGTGAATTTCCAAGAACTAAAGGAGATTATATGCACTTTCTGGATGAGGAGTTTAGGGACAATGAGCAGAAAGGCAGGATTTACCATTAGCATATCTGAATAAACTTGGGAATTTTTCTTGAAAAAAAAATGCAAACAAATCACCAAGTATTTAAGTAGAATTCAGATGTGTTAGTTAAATTCTGGAGCTCAAATTAAGAAAGTTACCAACTATACTGCATATACTTCTGTATATAACTCAATCTGCCTTTTTAGAATATAACCCCCCAAACCACATTAGAATAAGGAATATTAAAAAATGCAACAACAACAACAACAAAAAAACCCTGAGGATAATTAGTCTCACTAAAACAAAGGTGCAAGGGAGAAATGAAAGATATCATTACATATTGGAAGAAATCTAAAAAGTCAGAATTCCTAGTGATTATTCTATGTCCAAGAAGAAAGGGGAGGACAAATTTCAAGTTTGTATTAGGAAAGTGTTTTATTTCTTAGTTCTGACCCAAAATATACTACAATGCAGCAGACTGACATTATTTTTAAAAATGTTCAAACACTGAGTGGTTAAAGTCTAGAAGTAAATGATCTAAATCATTGATGACCAACAAGATTGATATAAAACTAGGCTAAATATGATCAGAAAGGTGATAATTTTTTAAAGTTTTTCAATCAGAAAATAATCTATTGCACATCAATCAAAATCAATTAAAATATTGAACACTGAAAGAAGACAACATGTTTATCTACTGGAAAGAAAAACGTAAGAGGAGAATTTCAAAATATTTGGTGTAAATATGAAGCTTCTCCTACAACCTACTTCTAAGTTAGTCATGTTCTAGGTGACTCTGGTGTTCATATTTGATGTCTTTCATGATAGACATTAATAATCATTATGAATAAAATTGCTCATATCTGTCTTTGTAATTTGTCTCACATAGGTTAATATACTTAATTCCTGGAAATGGTCACTATCTGAAAGATTCATTAAAATGTTAATAGAATTAACTATTGTAACAATTTTATCTATTATATTTATATGGTTTAATGTGTTAATTGACCGCTTATTTGTTGAATGATATCCAAGTCTTTCCATTCTTTGTCTCAAAATATTACCATAACCCTAGGTCTCCAAAAGATTTTATACTGCTATCAATCTCAGTGCTGGAATTAGATAGCTAGTTCTGATGAGGTAGGGCAACTTCTAAGCGATCATCAAAGCAGTCACAAACAGGATAGGAAAAAGCAAAAAGCAGGAACAGTTTAGATCTAAAGATTAAGGAGAAAATCAGGGAAAAGATCATAACAAAATTGAGATCACTAAGGCTGCAGTAGGAATCTGGGGCATTAGTCAAAGGATATAGGTATCTATGAGTCACACAAGGTGGGCATTTTTGAGAGACACTTTGAGATAAAACATAAGAAAAAGCTCAGAAAATAACAATATATAAAATGAAAGTCTCTTAATATTAGTGTAAATATTTTAATGTTGATTTAATGAAATTAAAAGAAGAAAAAATATATTTCTCTGGGCAAAATTTAGAGATTACCAGGCATGGACTTAACTAACTACTGTAGTGGAGAGACCAGGCATTTCTATGTAAAGCAAAACAGTGTGGGAAGAATATTTCTGCTAAAGTTGTTTCAATACAAGCAAAAACTGTAACAATAAAAATGTGATGAATGAATAAAATGTGATAGTGCAAGAAACGTCATTTTAGTCTTTTGAAAATACTAAAAGCAAGAAGAAAAGAAATCAACATTTGTGTACTAATTAAATTCCCAGCAGACTTTCAACCAATGAATGCAGTAATGCACATGAACCAGCCAGACAATAAACTCTGTGGAAATTTTCAAGTTAATCTTCTTCTGTCATCGTATTTATTATGCTTCCACTTTCTTTCTACATTTGCAAAGTATAAAAAATACAGAAGTGTAAGGAAATCAATTCTACATTATAGGAGCAAATGAATATATTTTTAAATGATTGCTTCTAATAAACAAGAATTCCTACACAACATTAAATTATAAATCTCCATCCTGAGGGCTCATCATAATGTAAGAATTTATTCTTATACAGATGACAATAAACAGATAAGATTAAAATAAAAATGATTAGTAGGCATATTTTTAAATCTTTGGTATTAGACACTATAATCATTAGATTTGTTTTTGCAAATTCTTTTATTAATTGTTTTATGAATTTTTTCTTTTTTCTCAAGGAAACCCTTTTGTTTATGTTTTTAAGTATAAATTGTTGGTGACATAGAAAATAAATTACATATTTTTATAATTTCTAAATGTATAAAGTTGATCCCATTTCTATTCTTAAATATTAGGGAATATTTAATAATTTCAAGATATTTCTGTTCTATCTTACTGATGTTTTTGAAGAAATTTACTCTGGTCATTTTGAAAGAGTGTTTTTGTAATTTTTTGTTTATCTGATAAAAGTTATTTTATTGAAGTTTTCTGCATCGATTTTTATCAGAGAGTAAAAAGAAAAACAAATGTCTATCAAACTATTGTCTGTCAATCTCAGAAAACATCCCAAGGAAGGTAATACTG